>CAKKXW010000005.1:51394371-51407060 GCA_920937365.1 Sphaerophoria rueppellii
TTGACCTTCTGAAATCGAAGACGCTAAAACTGTTGAACATGAACTTTAACAGATTTCGCATTTACAAAAAATGAATAATTGATTGACTTACTCTTCTTTAGATAATGTTTTTACTTTCGTGGAAGTATCTTCACGACAAACTAGCCGTACGTTATTTCTTCGTCGTTTGATAAAATAAAACCCTCGCGTAGTAACGATCGTAGACATGGACAGTCGAAAGAATAAAGTATTTGAAAGTGGTTTTTTTTGTACAATTTTTCCACTATAAAATCGGTTGTTTTATTTATTATTTTTAATCAATTTTACTGAGCTACGGAACAGATTTCATCGTTGCTAGCAATGATGCGCTCCCAAAATAAAATAGTTTGCTGCTTCTTTATTGCATGCCGATCAAACAGCACTTCTATGAAGGTGCTTTCATTTTTGTAATAGATTTCTTCTCATTCAGTTAGTTAATAAGTAAAAAACATTTACGCTTTAGACAATTTCAAGTACAAGTTGTCAAAATCGCAGAAGCTAAAGTCTTCCAGTTGCATTGCCAATCATTAGGGTTGAGTAAAAACGTTTAGTAGAAAACCATGGTGGCTTACATACTTTTCGCCCCAAAAAAACAGAGGTGTCTGATGGCCATAATACATATTATAATTTATAAACACATTCATGTTCTATTGCAGAATGGTGGGAATTTTATTAAGATTTTATAGACTCCAAGAACTTATGTTTCGAGCAGATTGTGCATTGTCTGCAAGTTGAAAATTAAGTCCTGTGAAGTTAGCAAACTGATTGTTGAAAATTTTATAAAAACTGAGAGTTCCCGGTAGCAAACCAAGAGTTCCTCATACTTTTTTTCAATAGTTGTGGCGAATTAAGGCTAAAATTCGAAAAAAAAGTTTTTTGTGCCTAAGAAATCAATTCAATAGGAAAAAAAATCACTTACTGATGAAGTGAAAGCTGCATTTTCTCGACAAACTAATCAAATGAATAATTTTGAAAAAGAATATGTTGACTGAATTAAAGTTTGAGGACACAACAATATTCACCCTTATTGTAGTAGGCGTTTCACTTGAACGACAAATGTCATTTTCAAAAATATGTATTATGATTGGCGTTTAAGAGTCGTTTATTAAGTCGTAACGCCTAACTCTGAGTGGAACGTAAGTTTTTGTATGAGAAATTGAGTAATGTCACTCATTTGTATTATAACTTCGACTCTCAAAACGCTATTTTTTGTCGAACACAAATTTTCAAACGACTCATTGGCGAAATTGAATGAAATTGAAATTCAACATGAAAATAACCCACCCAGAGCAGATGAAGCGCTTCGTCGAGTTGATGGAACGGAGTCCATAGTTTGCGACCAATTTTCAAAGAGGAGTCTTGCAAAAAAAAAATGATCAGCTATCTCCTCAAAATTAAATTCATTCACACCAACGTTTTCTGTTATTTTTTTTCCGGATTACTTAGCAACGCAAACAATGCAATGCTATTCATTTTGTACCAATTTTAATAGAACAAATTTTTAAATTGAAAAAAAAAAAACCCAAATTATTTTGAAATTTCTATTTTTCAATGACAGTTGTTTATGTGGAACGCATGTAAGTTCAAAATGTCTGGCGTTTAAGTATCGTAATACTGACTCTTAAACGCCTGAAAAGTGACTCGACAGAAAAATTGACGATTGTCGATCATGTGGAACGCCTGCTACAATAAGGGTGATTGAATTTGTTGTGTTTGGTGTTTTATTAAAAACTTTGCATTCGTTGATTCATTCAAACGGTTAGTAGATACGTTCAAAAAGAGGGAATTGTATATTCTGTTTTGTCAATCATTTTTTTTTTTTTTAAGAAGCCAAATATACCGAAGTGGTGCATTCTCTACAGAATAACCGGAACGGCTGTGTTAATTAATTAAACATACAAAACATAGTTTATAGATTAAACAATAAACCTCTGCTTTTTAAGATTTGTTTTTATCCGGAAAGAAAAAATAAACGCAAGCTATATTGAAAATTAGATTCTAGGATAGAATCACCATATCTTACCGTCGACTGGTCCTATACACAACGACAACAGACAGACACAGGAAGAGAAAGCATGAATGGAAGAGGGAGGAAGAATTTGTTTTCGTCATGAATAAAGCAAGATACATATGTGTCGAGTTGAAATAAGAAGTCGGATTTAGCTCCAAGACAAATTTAAAGCACTCTAAACTCATTGCAATGCATTAAATATTTACAATAAAAAAAAGTACTTACGCGAGATCTTTTATTTGTGTTGTAATTTTTTGAGTTTTGGAATATCAGCCGAACGTCTTTTGCAAAATCAAGTGGATCCTCATAATTACCCCCAAGTAAGTCTTCTTTTACAGTTCGCAAATCCATTGGGGTATCAATTATTTGCAAGTAATCGGGAAACTGCATTGTATCAACGGGTTCACGGAAAGGTGTTGAATCGGGCCTTAACCACATCATATCTAAGAGTTTTCTACAATCTGACTGCCAAAGATTGCTGTCGTCATGAACACGGAGGTTTCTAAGTGAAGAAAATTGTTTTTTATTAAAGAAACAAAAAATTAATTTATAATGTCTACAAACCTTGAACTATTACCATTGCTTCGGCGAGTAACCAAACTGGAGCCTGCTGTACTTGTTGAGGGTCCAGGCTCATTATTTTCATTATTATTTTCCGATTCTGACGACACATACATATCTACCAATTGGTGATAAACTGGTGCAACGTCAATATCATTTTGCTCTCTGAATAGGAACATAAGAAAAGAGTAATAGGTGACTTAAGTAAGTGTTATTTAACAAATCACCTAACAATACGTAGGCACAAGTCAGTAATAATTCTAGCATGTCGCACTATGGTCGTATGCGTCCTGTTGAATTTTTCTGCGTTTGTTGCTAGATACCTTACATCAAACTGTGCGGATGTGATCCGACGATAAAAATGATTTTCAAATCTTGCTTTTATTGTTGTCAAATCAATAGGATACTCAATGACATAAGCGTAATATGGGTATATGTTCAGGTCAACAGGGGCAAGAAATGGTTCAGCAATTGATAGACGCATTACTTGTTCTAAACCATTTATAATTCTTCGACAAGATCCATCTCTATCACCACGGTGCCATTCCTCTGATTTTGGCTGGTAAAGTGTTGCACGAATTTCTTCAGGCAAGACCGAAACTGCACCACCCACTTCATCAGGTAAACGATTTTCATCGATAGGTTCCATATCCCATGGGCTCATGTATTCATACTCTCCATTATCCCATCGGACCCGAAAGCACATGAAATAAGAATTTGGGTATTCTGGTGAGAGCAAATGCCGCGATTCAATCTGACCCATCCACCAACCGTCTCCAATCATACATCTTGAAAAAAAAAAAATTAAAGTAAATGCTTACTGAAGGTATATAGGTATAGGTTAGGAAAATGCTTTGAAAACTTAATTTAAATTATATTTTGCCTTGAGTAATGTTCATTAAAACATGTTTCTGAATATAATTACTCAGAGAACTCACCTAAATCGATCCCCGATCCCCCAATTTCGTTGTACAGCAAGATCAAATGTTTGTCGTAAAACAAGAAAATCCAATACATCTGGCATATCGTGATATTTGATTTTGAAGCTTACGCCCGTCATGTTTCCTTCATCATTAAGCATAACCAGTTTAAGGCAACAAAGTCTTGGTGGTTTAATTTCGTACTTAATTCCAATCACCCTTACAAATTCGTGCTCGCGTAACTCACAAAAATTCCATGGTTCCGAATTATGAGTTAACTTATAAGCTTTTTTACATCGAACAGCATCCAAATATCGTTGATGTCCCTGTCGAAAATACACTACTTCATCACCCATTTGTGGATAGTATGGTGTTTTACGCGGTATCACTTCTGAAAGCCACTCTGGAGGCTTATAAGCTTCTGGAATTTCTCCAGTTATATTTTTAGGTATAACTGTGCGTTTGCGTCGATTTTTTGTTACAACTGTAGATGTATGAGGTTGCGATGTATCGTCAGTGCTGCAAGACGAACTTCTTCGTTCCACTGGTTTTCGTTTGGATCGTATAGGAGGCTCAAGATTTGGTCCTGGCTTGTCTGCGACCCAATCGGAGTAGTCGGATGATTCTGAATCTGTCGTTGATGATTCTTCTTCTTCACTTAGATTTTCTTCAATGTTAGAATAACTTGAGTCTCCAGATGAGTTACTGCTTTCTTCTTCATCTTCCTCTTCTTCCGGTGGCTCTTCAACATGTTCTTGACCCCGTGCAGCTCTGGTTCGATACGCCGGACGTGGTCCTCGGCGAGCACTTCTTATGCCTCGTTGACGGTTTGATGATTCCATAGCAGTGTTTGCATTTAAGGTATTGATCATTATTGGTCGTCTACGCATTTCTCGTTTGTATTGATCCATTTCATATTGACCTGCGGCGTAAACCATTTGTCTTAGATTTTGCATTTGAGAATATTTCATTGGGCGCACATATATTCGACGTATAAACTTAAAGTTAGTTTCTCTTTGCCAATTCCCACTGCTTTGACGCACTCCTTCAACGTCACCAGTGCGACGAGCTGCAGTTAGGGCTCGTCCCACAACTGAACTGCCACCGCCACGTGGGGAGTTTCCACTACCGTTATTAAAACTATTATTACGATAACGTTCATTGTTTGAGTCTGGAACCGGGTCTGCTCCTTGTCGATTTGCCAGAGCTTCAATCAAGCGATCGATATGTGAAAAACCTCCACTGTCGTCGATTTCTACACCTTCCATACCCATTGCTATATTAGGGACTAATTGTTCGCTCGGACAATTTTCCCTACCCGGAACCAATCTTTGATACGCCGGTGGATGGGGATTGCCATCAACATCCACCAAAAATGGCGGTGGCATAAGATGAGGCATGATTTGGGTCTGCTCATCTACTACATAATGTTGTGTATCTCTAAGCAGTGGTCGGTAGTCTGTGTGGAAGAATAACTCAGTTGGAAGCTGTGAAGGAGAGAATTAAATTAAGAATTGAGACACTCAATAAATAAGTCCGTCTTACGTTTTTAAATCTCTCCGGACCGATTCCCAATCCAAAGATAAGTATATGTCCATGTGAATCTGTAGCTGCAATCATTGTACCATCTGGAGACCATTTAGCATCAAAAACACCACCATGTCCCTGTCCGTCGATGTTGTTAACAAAATGCGCAACTGAAATACCTTGTTCTATGTCCCAAAGGAAAACTTGACCATCATGACCGGCAGAAAGTAGTACAAACTCGTCCTTTGGATTCGATTCCAATACATAAAGCTCGTCTTTGTGACCACGAAGAACGCAATGGAGCTTACCAGTTTTCGCGTGCCAAATTTTTATCTGAAGGATAACATAAATAACCGTTCATCGAATTTACTTTTTTTATATTTTTGTTAAGAATATGTTTTTTTATTATATAAATAGACTGGCGCGACAGCTCTTGAAGAGCCATAACCTAAGTGGCTTACTATCATCAACAAGTCTCTAGGTGCGTGTGAAGAATTGAGGGGACCTACAATTTAACGCCGATTCCGAACGGCAAAGTTGAGAAGCATGACTGATGATACTCTTGGAAGTTTTGTCAGTTCTTCGTAAGAGGCAGTGCCCTTGAAAGATAAAATAAAAACTATGGGCACGGGTAGGACTCTAACGCACCACGTTCTGCTAAGCAGAGAACGTACCTAACCACTAAGCCACGGACACTTCCTATTAAGTAGTATATATCATTGAAAAAGCAATCGATTTCAAAGAATTTACTCTCAATTCCGTCTTAGACGTAGACGCGCTTCCGTCTTAGATGTAGACGTTGAAAGTACGAAAGTAAAACTAAACTGATGTTATTTGTTGTGGTAGACAAAAGTACCTCTCTTCACTCTTTCTCGCCTCAACCGTGAAACTCTTTCCTGGTCTTCCAGTCTGAGATTAATACTTGACCTGAAAGTGAATTGGAAACTAAATATTGTAGAAGGAATCGTCACAGATTTGCTCTATATAACTCGATCACCATCGTCTCGTTCATCGTTTTTACTGAATCTATCAAACTGTGCATGAAATGTAATCGAACTGTATTAGTATTATTATCAGCTGCTAGTTCGTTTTTATGCACTTCACCAACTTGAAACATTAGGATTATAGATATAGAAAAAAGCCTTACAATAGGAGTGTATTATCATCCACACAAAACAACAACAATTTGGGATTTTGATTGGCAAATATATGAAGTAAACAATATTTAAAAATATGAGTGCGACCCATGTAGTCCACACGACTAACTTCCCAGAGTAGAAAAATGAGTAAAACATTAGTTGTTTTTGTTGTACAGTTGGCAATATACACGTTCGTTGGTTTTAAAAGTCAAATTCCATAAAACTGATGGTTTAAGCCTTTAAGGACACACATTAAGTACATTGAATAATAGTGGCACCATCTGCCAAAATTTGGTCGTACCAACTCGTAGACTCATGCACAAGTACTTTGCACAATAAAACACATCCTATACTACTTCTGAATATTGTAGTTTTCTATTTGTGAAGGAATTTTTCTAATCGGAATAGTATATCTGAAGATTAACATTTGTATGACAAAACAGCGTTTGGTTAATCAGCTAGTAATCAAATATAGTCTATGATACTCCTGAATATTGTATAAGATTTTTTGCATTATTGCCGATTTCGCTCAAAACCTAATTAGCTCTTAACAACACAATAGCGCGTCGAATGAGACTAATTTTATGACAATACGATGAGTGGTTCGCGAGATAATCGCGCTGACAAAACGTAACGCACATACCAAAACACACAGACATCTTCTTAAAAACGCTTGATTCGGATTCTAGTGACCTCGAAACAGGGAGATATGCAAAAATTGGAGATTCACAAAATCGAACCTATTACAATAACTTCCTCTGGGAAGTTAATAAGGAGAAAGCGTTATCCATTCTTATCGCACATTTAAGATAAGAGTAAGTCCAATTTTAATTAGGAAGCAAGCAGAGGCACAAACTTACGGTAAAATCATTGACAGCGGTTATAACATATTTATCCGAAAAATCCCAGGCAACCATAGTCACTTTTAACCTTTTACCCTCCTCTGGCTCGGGACAACTGAAAAATCAGAAACGTGTGTTTAAAACGTGTTTTTTTCACATTCAAAATACTTACGTTTGTAACCGTTCAGTCATATTTAATTTTAAACTCTTCCATTGTTGAGATTCAAACGTCCAAACGTGTGCAGTTCCATCCTTACTACCAGATATAAATTTTAACCCGCGATGTGCCCACTGCACTGAATCAACAGCATCAGTGTAGGCTTCAGTTTCAAGTATCCTTTTAGGACCGTCTTCTGACATAATATAAACCCTTGCATGATGATCTGCTGACCCGGCTGCAAGAAAAATACCTCCTGGAGAAAATGACGTGCACATCATTTGAGCTTGACCAGGTCGCAGTTTTTCATGATATTGTATTGGCTTTGGAGCGAAAATTGTCTTTCCAGCACGAGGAGTTGTATACTGCCAAAAAGCAATTGAACCATCAGTACTTGTTGTTACTAAGTACTTTAAATCACCCCTAGGTGAGGGACAAAAATTAACTGATGTAATCATTCCCGTATGTCCAGATAGCACTGCAATAGGAGATGTTGTTTGCAAGTCCCATACGCGAAGAATCCTATCCAAGGAACCAGCGGCCAACATTGTGTTATCCAAATTGATAGCAATATCTGTTATTTCGGCCGAAGCTCCACGAAGAGTGGCAAGAAGTCGGCCGTCAATTGCACTCCATATTTTAATCAGAAGATCATCAGCACCCTAAACGAAAAAAATTTATTCCGTTATTTATATACAAATACTTTTCAAAAGAAAAATGTGGCAATAGATAGATGATATATTATTAAAAGTACGGTTATAATGTATTGACCAGTCCGGTCAAACAGGACACAATAAACAGATGATAAATGACCAACAGTTCGACGCAACAGACGCGTTTTCCCATATAGACTTGTTGGGATAATCAATTTTCTTCTAACAGGACCTCCATATTCTCGCCCAATTAGAACTTTTTCTACAAATAAACGTTATTCAATTATATATACCAAGTTAAATTTTTAATTGCTTTATATTATGATACCTATATTATGGATTGGTTTTGTTACTGCAGAGTCGGACAATGAAACTCCATGCACCCTGGTACAATAATCAAGTAAAGATCTTGGTTTATATATACTTTCTTTTGTTCTCAATAAACTTTGTCGTCCGTTGCCGAGTAGAGAGACAATACCGGGAACTGCGGGTGTGAGTTCATTGTCGAGAATTGGTCCAATACGTGCGCATATTTCTAATAAATGATTATCTCCGATATGACAATATTTACTTTCCTGTGAATGATATTAATTATTATTTGAGAAATATAAATCAAGATTGATTGGTACAAAATAGTTTAGTTTTTTACGATTGGACACTTAGTTTTTCTTTTCTTTTAAATTTTCCCCTTAATATCTCATAGGCACTTCATGACAAAAAATCCAAAAGTATCCATTTGGCATGGGAATTGTAGTTTCCATCTCTCCGCCCCAATTTTTTTTTTCAGACGCATGGTATTTATAAAATTATTATTCCTTTGCAAATTTATGGTTAAGAGTTTCTTCTTAAATGTCCATTAACAATTTCTTAGCGCAGAATAAATAGCAAAAGAAAACATCAAATAAAGGCTTTCGACTAATCGATTTTTTCTGCGACCTGTAATAGGGCGATAATCAACATAGCTTCTTTAGATTAAGTTTTACATCATGATGAGCAGCACGGTCTTCTTCCTCCAACATCAAAAGTTTATCTTTACTGGAGGCTGATGACTCACTCGACAAAGTTTTCCCTAGTGAGGAAGAAGATGAACTATTAGGTTCATCTTCGTCTGATCTGGATGAGCTGGATAAAACAGTGGTGGAAGTTGATCTGCCTAGTTGTAGCCAAATTGCTGCAAAAAGTACAGATTAATCTCCAACACTCCATAAAGGCTTCGGCCTCCCTTCTTCTCCGACTGACAAAAACTGGGGAAGATGTCGTTCTCATCCAAGAGCCCTGGATTGTGAAATCCTTGGTTCGAGGATTGAGAACTCCTGGTTACTCTATATGCATCAGGAAGAGGTAATCCTAGATCCTGTATACTAGTAAAAAGGAGTCTAAATGTCACCACAGCCAGTGTGGTAATTAACAACAATACCTACTGGCTGGTATCAGCGGGCCACGACCAGCAGAGCAAACTTCCTAGTACCACTTTGGAGACGACCATTGCTGAATCCTGTAGACCCAAACCAAAGCTAATGCGCACCATACTACTACACGGAAACGCCCCATTGGCACAATGGCCAACATGATAGGGGCATTTGCACCCGATTTCTTTAGGAGCTGTCAGGATGAGGAGGAAATAGAAACCATTTAACACCTGCTCTGTGAGTGTCCGAACCTACGAACTAAACGACTTCGTCATTTCGGAATCAGGTTTGTTGGGGAACTGGATCTAGCACAGGTCTCATTGGGGAACATGAGGAAAGTCATAGATAGCACTGGCTGATACGTTAACGAGCCAGTCTACGCCAACCGGTAATTTTGAGGAGCATTGATTCTACCTTCTTGCTTATAGAGGATCAAAATGGACCAGTAGGTCCCCGTGTACGCAACAGTTTCACGCTGTGAACACCCCTCATTACCTTACCTAACCTAACCTTGAAGCCCAAAATAAATTCGTGGGCTGAATTCAAATCGGTCATGAAAAAACAGTTCGAAATAGAAGTAAATAGTCGGGATATTCACTAAAAATTGCGTAGTCGTAAGAGGCAACCGTACACTACTCGCCACTTGAATAGGATACCCTGTACACTCTATTTGCAACTGCTAATAACACGAGATCGAAATGATTATATATTAATACTATGACCGTAATGCTTATCCAACACTTCTTCCTTCCTTGTGACAAGATTTAAAGTTTTGGACAAGAACCGTTATATGTTTTTTTTTCCACTTTTTGTTATTTTAATTTAGTTTGACGGTTATCTTTGACACACACACTTTTATTTTTCTTTGGTCGAACTTTTTCAATAATTTCGAGTACTGAACTTTGAAACATTTTAAAATGAGGTTAACTAAGGTTGAAAAAGAACAAATACAATTTTACAAGGATGGTGGGTAATCTATTGCCAATATAACTAAGTAAATCGAGAAGAACTGACACGTAATGTCATCATTTTGAATGTTCTTAGTGTAAAGATTGAAAAACCATGAAAGGCTGTACAGACAGTGTTCTCACTAATTCAGAAAGGTGACTTATTTTGAGAAAAGCTTCAAATTCGCACGACTTTCTTGCAAAAATCTGGGAAAATGTGGTGTTATGGCAAGTCAACTATGCATAACACCACTAAAGCTTAACATCTAAAAAGACTGACAATCAAGAAGAAGCCACCTCTTAACCTAGTTAGAAAAGAGCAACAACTCAATTTTCGTCGCACACATGTGGCCAATACTTCGGAGTGGCACTCCGATGCATAGTTATAGATCTTGCCATAACATCACAGAAAGACAGATTACCTATGCCAAGGATTGATGACCAGATTGATCAACTCTCAAAGTACAAGATGTTTTCTACGATCGATTTAAAAAATAGGTTTTTCCATGTCCCAATGGTAAAAGATAGTCGTTAATACACTGCCCTTTCTACAGTCGACGGTCATTTTGAGTTTACTAAAACACCTTTTGGGCTGTGTGTATCTGTGTGTGTATCTCCATCTAGTTTTTGTAGATTTATTCATGATGTTTTTAAGAACCTAGCAAATGAGGGTTAAGTTGTAATGTATGCAGACGACATTATTGTTCCAGCTATCTATGAGACCGAGGGTCTAGTGTTTAAAGCGTGTAATTCAAGTAGTAGCGAAGTACGGTTTGGAAATAAGGTGGGATAGGTGCCAATTTTTGCAACGAAGTGTCGAGTATTTGGGGCACGTAATTTCGGACTCGAACATTTTTCCATCTCCAGAGAAAATAAGGGCAGTCAAAAACTTTCAAATACCATCATGAGTTTCCTTGGGTTGCTCAGTTTTTTATAGAAAATTCATTTTCCGTTTTTCTGAAGAAACTGCACCATTAACGCGACTTTTGACACAGGGAGTAACATTCAATTTTGACGATGAACAAAAAAAGTTCTTTGATAATATTAAGAAGATTTTAACAGACAAACCTGTTTTTACTGGGATTAAGTTTACTATTTACATTGATTGTGCTGCGTTTGAAAGAACCATGAAGAAGGCTGACATGCCAGATCGGTGCAAGGTGCAATTCCGATCCAGTACTAAAATGCATCATGTTGACAGCTTGAATAGAAATCCGATCTTGGTTGTGGAGGACACAGTTACATCATTGATCAAGCAGGCCCAAGAAAAAGAAAATTTAAGAAGATCAATGCTCTGTTCAAAATGATGTTCTTATTAAGCAAGTCGAAGGAAAGGATCTTCTCGTGGTGCCAGCTGAAATGCAGAAGATCATTCGTCGAGCTCATGAAAAACATCACTTTTGTATCAAAAAAAAACTGAAGAATAGCTAAAAAATGAAGTCTTCATACCAAAACTAACAGACAAAATTGATAAATGTATCCAGTGTTGCATTCAGTGTTTCACAGGAAAACATCCTAATACACTGAGAGACCTCCTCCAAAACGCACTTAATATGCTCACTAGATGGGCTGATCACTGTGGATTAATCCCCAAAAACCAGACCTCGTCCTTTTCACACGGAAAAACAAGATCCCAATAATTGTACCTCCTTCAATAAAAGGTGTACCACTAATTTTTACCAATGAAGCCAAATATCTCGGTCTAATACTGGACAAAAAATTAAGTTGGAAACCTTATATTCAGGAAAGAGTTTAGAAAGCTACAGTAGCTCTTTTCTCTTGCAAGAAAGCAATAGGAAGCAAATGGGTTTGCAGTATGGTGGACTGCACTGGAAAAAGTCATTTACTGCGACAAACTCAGCAGAGTCCAACGCACTAGCGGGGGCATTGAGAGCCACACCCTCAGCAGCGTTGGACACTCTCCTCCATCTGACACCCATCGAAATATTTAGCAAACAAGTGGCAGCGAGCACAACTATAAGGCTCAGCGCCTCATCTCAATGGACCAACAATAATGTGGGACATTCCATCATTTTGAACTTTTGCGGTTCTATACCAAAGTACACAGACTACACCATTCCAAAACACCAAATCCAGAGATGAATGGGAAGACAATAAACTTCTGGATGACAAAAGCATTCATTTTTATACAGATGGATCCAAGACAAGTGATGGAGTTGGTAGTGGTGTGTACTCAGAAAAGCTTAATCTAAGCATCTTATTCCGCCTCCCCAATCATTGTAGCTTCTTCCAAGCGGAAATTTATGTGATCAAAGAGGTTCTCTCTTGGCTAAGAGAAAACGTGATATCAACTTCGGATATCCGCATCTTCTCTGACAGTCAGGCTGCTATTAAATCTCTTGACGGTGTCTCAACCAAATCTCAAACGGCCCTCGATTGCCAATCGTCTCTTGATGGCGCAGCAATTTAACATTCACCTCTGTTGGGTGCCGGGCCACAGAGACGTTACAGGAAATTGTAGAGCCTATGAACTCGCTAAAAATG
>CAKKXW010000005.1:51407070-51418579 GCA_920937365.1 Sphaerophoria rueppellii
GAAAAGACTCATGTGTGGTGATGGTTGAGGTAGTGAACAGAACCTAGGTAGACATATTTTTACTTACGAAAACAGTAGGTCTTCAAATAACAGAAGGGTAAGTAGAGACCTAAACCACAAAACCTTACCACATCAGACACATGAAACCATATCTTGGCGTTTTCAAGTTTTACTACCTTACAGGGTGTAATAACAACCAGGTAAAAACACCAAATCCAGAGATGAATGGGAAGACAATAAACTTCTGGATGACAAAAGCATTCATTTTTATACAGATGGATCCAAGACAAGTGATGGAGTTGGTAGTGGTGTGTACTCAGAAAAGCCAATCATTGTAGCTTCTTCCAAGCGGAAATTTATGTGATCAAAGAGGTTCTCTCTTGGCTAAGAGAAAACGTGATATCAACTTCGCATATCCGCATCTTCTCTGACAGTCAGGCTGCTATTAAATCTCTTGACGGTGTCTCAACCAAATCTCAAACGGCCCTCGATTGCCAATCGTCTCTTGATGGCGCAGCAATTTAACATTCACCTCTGTTGGGTGCCGGGCCACAGAGACGTTACAGGAAATTGTAGAGCCTATGAACTCGCTAAAAATGGAACCGTCATACCTATTTCACCTGAAAGGGAAAAAATAGGTATACCGATAGCTACATGTAAGACCGCGACTCAGGTGGCGCACTCAAGTGGAAGAGGACCTCAATCAACTCGGAGTGCAAAACTGGAGACGACTAGCTAAGGATCGAGCTAGCTGGCGGAGCCTGTTGAATGAGGCCCAAGTCCACAACGGACTGTAGCGCCACCTTAAGTAAGTAAGTAAGTAAGTAAGATAGCTACATGTAAAGTTCTGCTAAAAGAAACAGCCTTAAAGATAACAAACTCTAGGTGGTACAATTTACCAACGTGCGCAGCCATAAAACTGATTTGGTCTTCGCTTTACCTAAAGCGCTCAAAAGAATTGCTATCTCAAAGCAGACTTCATATAGGCAGACACGCAACACGACTTGATGTAGCCTCAAATGACTTCTGCAGGAGCTGTATGGACGATTAAGAAGAGGAAACAATCTCTCACCTTCTCTGCACGTGCCCCGCTCTTTCACTAAGACGAAAACTTCATCTGGGAGAGTAATTTTATGATAATCCCAGTGAACTAGCTAATAAGGATATCAAATATCTTCTTCGCTTTATAAAAAGCTCAAAATGGTTCGACTAGTAAGAAGTAATTCTCTAGATTCATGTGGTATCACAATGGGCCTTTTCTTTTGGCCCAAGTGTGTGGATACTGTATCCACAGCCACTTTAACCAAACCTAACCTTACCTGCTTTAGATGTCAAATAGTGAGGATACAACTTTAGGTTGAAGAATGTTGGTGTTGGCAGATGAGTAATATTCTACCCAATGTTAGAATTTGAACTGATGGCAAAAAAATTCAAGTGACATTTTAATATTATTAATTTATGATGAGGAAATGTATTTTAACATGAGTTTAAGTAATAGTTAAAAATTTCGCGCGAAATATTTATTTCCGGAAGAGAAAAACACTTGGTTTGTACTTGACTAACGATAATCTATCAATTGAGACCATATTCGTCTCCAAATCCAGGAGCCCGTATAAGAAACTACAGCTGAAAGCTAAACTGATAGTTCGACGGAAACTGAAATGATTGTCTTAATGAGTTTTAACCAATATAAGGAAGTATTTATTTTTGTGTGTACAAAATATAAATGAAGATTATAGTAACTACTTACCAATTCTTCGAAGGATTGGTCATGTTCGTAACCCAACCAGTCGGTGCGCCGTGGTAAAACCTTTAAAAGAAGGAGAAAAACTTGGTGTACTGTTTCTTACATGAATTATGAAGCTTTAAGAAAAAAAAAATGGAAAACATCATAGGAGTTGTGCAATGTCAGGAAACACAAAGGCAGACAATTTGCAAATCCGAAGCACGTGTTGACCAAAACAATAATTTTGAATTTTAGTACATATTATAGTCTAAGACTTAGAATTAAGTAAATGTTCCATGTAAAACTAAGCAAGAATAAAAATTTTTTTGGGTTGAACAGTTTTCAAATAGAAAAATATTGTAACTTAATTTACAAAGAAATATCTTACCTTTTTTTGTTCAAGTTCCTTCACTAGGACCTAAAACAAAATAATAAAAAAAATATTTTTATTGTTAACACGTCCATTTTGGTTTTAATTGATTTTTAGTCGCGGTAACAAGAGTACACATAAATGGAGGCGACGAACTAACCTTTGCAGTTTCCTTAAGAGGTCCGGCTGCTAGAAACTTTGATATCAGAAAATACAATTCTGCAATGAAAACATGGAATTTGTCAACATTTTTGTTCAGATATTTTTATAATTTCACTTGCAACACAGATGAAAATATTTCAAGAGGTGTATGATTATTCGTTTTCTCAAATCTTTCCTTGAATTGGATAGTGTGTTTACCTGGAACTACTATATTTATGCTTGATGATTGTTTGTTATCCATTTTGTTTTGTAACTCGAGGCTGATTATATCATGAATAATAACATTTATTTCATCGTAATAAAACCGATCAAAAGAAAAATGTATCAAAGTTATTTGTTCTGTTTCCTTCACATAACATTAAAAAAATTTATTTTACAGAGCCCGTCGTCAGCCATTACATTACTTTTCAGATTACTTTCTTTTTCTTTATTTTTCTTCTCCTTTTGCTTTTTTGTGTACCCTTTGCTTTTAAAACTGCATTCAGGCAGAGACCGCAAAACTCTTTTCTGGTGTTTTTCTTTTTTACCTTCGAGCAGATCAGATTAGATTACAAAGCTGTCAAACAATATATTTGTATTTCTTTTTAAGCTCAGATACATCGGAGCTAAAAATGTTCATGCTCTGAGCTAAATCTATTTGCTCAGGATATAATGATCGAGCAAATAGAGCATATAGCTTAGCGAAGACAACTTCACTGTTTTTTTTTTTCGGATTTTACAAACAAAAACAAACACAAAATTAATGATGAATTCCCAAGACATTCGCGCGCGTCGTTCGTCTATTGGAGGTAAACAAAAATTAGTTAAAATAATAATAAGTAAAAATTAGATTTTAGTGCTCAGGTTTGTTTCTTTATTAAATTGGATAACATTACAAATGACCTGCTCAGTGCTCAGAGCTTCGCACATCCGTGATCTGATCTGATCGGCTCAGAGGTAAAAAAGAAAAACGACATTTGGCTTGTACAAAACAATTTTACCGGAGACAAAAGGAGATTGGAAACTGACTTACGTTTTTCCCTCTGGATACCCACAGTACACAGAATACAAGGTATTATATTCCCGATTTTCTTCACGTAAGTTCGCGCATATGTCACATTTCAGAGACCTAAATGTCAGAACAAAACAAAAATTGTTGTTGTCTTATCGGCATTTCTTTTTGTGCCTTTCGCGCATATGTCACATTTCAGAGACCTAAATGTCAGAACAAAACAAAAATTGTTGTTGTCTAATCAGCATTTCTTTTTGTGCCTTTCCTCACTTCTGTCATCTTGGTCTCTGACAGATGCGCAATATAATACCTTATATTCTGTGTACTGTGCGGGATACCATAAATATTATTTTAACGTTACTATGTGTATGTGAAGATATCAGAAAAAACAGCAACAAAAATGAGGTAGATAGAGGATATTTACTGTGATAGTATTGGTAAAAACACGCATACTAGGGCAGTAACTATGGTCCATAGCGTCTATATATATTTGAGGAGTAGTGAGTAGTCTCAAGATGGAAAACGATGGTAGTGCCATCTTGAGAATTTTTCACAGAAGCAGTTTTTTTTACATAAGTTTGTATTCTGTTCTCTGCTTGGTTTGACATAAGATCTGTCGAACATAGCAGTACTACCAATCTTGGTAGTACTTGCTATTCCATATACAAAGGATTTTACAGCTACGAGATAACACACACATTCAAAAAGGGATATTTTAAAAGAAAAACCACATAAGTTCTAGGAAAATCATAGCGATCATAAAACATGTTCCCCAAATTAAGAGAAAGAGCTATTGGGGAGTTATTTTCTCTCTCTAGGCTCCTATGTAAGAAACCAACAATTATGTGATTTTGACGTTTCTCTTGTCAGCGACAATCTCAGAGAGAGAAACAAGTTCACGTACACTGTACATGTAGCTAACACCGCTTCCTGTACTTCTTATTCAATGGTAATAGCTTCCTTCTCGCAATTTTTCGCGAACTTCCATGCTCTATTATATAATCTCTATAGGCGTTTTTCTTGTTTAGCCCTGAGCAAGGTACGGAGCTGTACAAAAAAAAATCCGTATTTCTTTTTTTTTAGCTCAGACATATCTGTGCGCTCAACTTTTGATTATTTTTTCGATGTAGATGGAGTAAAAAGTTAAGGGCGGCCAACTTCATTTAATGTATCCATATCATGAGTGAGATAACGCTTCAGAGCTTACTGAACAGACTCTGAAGAAAGTTATGTGGCTTTTCTTACAACCACGAAGAATTGCTACTAAAATTCAATGTTTTTTGGCGTGTAAGAAATGTGTAAAAAGGAATCAATCCCTTTTTTGAATGTGTGTGTTGTCTGGTCAGCTGTAAAATCGTTTTGGGCTGATAATCACAACAACAGAAAACTCAGCTGTAGTACATGTGTAAAATCCGTGTACAAGTATGTGTAAATCCGTCTCCAAAAAGAGATTCGAGAAAAATCAACCCTTCGAGAAATAAATTCAATTTCTTTGTGAAAGAAATGCGTTTAAGGGGGAAAAAATTGCCAATTTTACGTCACATTTTCTGAACGTTCTGATGTAATTTTGAAATACAATTGAGCGCTTAATATTCAGGATTTTTTTATTTGTATAACTGTATTAATAAATGATATAATAGACTATTATTTATCTCAAAATTGATATTTTCTGCCTTGTATCCTTCACCATTTTAATTATTTTAAACATTTCTTTTCACTTTACCACATTTAATATGCTTGACACTTGTTTGTTCAGACATTTTGCGCAATGCTCGGTCTCTTTTTTCCGAGCGCGTCGATCGAACTCTGAACACTCAGAATCAGTGCTCACTGCTCGGAACGAAAAAAGTAACACAATTTTTAGTTTGGCAGTTCAGGCTCTGTTGAGATGTAAAAAAGAAAAACAATTTTCATTTACTCGGAAAGGTCTGAGATTACTCTGCTCAGACCGAGCTCGATGAGCTCAGGCTCTACTCCGACCCTGCTTAGAGCTAAAAAGGAAAAAGGCCTTATGAAGAAAACCCGCATTTGTTCTTATCTCTCTCTTATCTCCGATCACAAGATTAAACGGAGAACGTGATTTTTTCTCTTGTTATCATTAATAATAAAATAGAAACTCTGAGCCTGTGAAAAGAAAACGACTTGCCAAGAACCAAGATTATGAAAATAAAAGCAGAAAGAATGTTATGATTCATAATTAGTTTAAAAAGCAATAGAAAAAAACTTGGTTTCAATGATATTTATTTTGTGTCTTCAATATTGAAATTTTTGACATGTCGTGGATATCAGAATACGAGTATCGGTGGTACGAAACACTTGCAATGAAGGTAATCCGTTGTGGACATGTACCGCGGCACATTGCTTTCATTATGGATGGTAACCGGCGTTTTGCCAAATCGGAACATATCCCCAAAATTGACGGTCATATGAAAGGATTCGAAAAACTCGCTGAGTGCTTGAGATGGTGCCTTGATGCTGGTATCCAAGAGGTAACAACTTTTGCATTTAGTATTGAAAACTTCAAGCGAACTGAGCAAGAAGTAAATGGTCTTCTGAACTTGGCGAAAGAGAAGTTTGAGAAATTACTTAGAGAGAAAGAAAAACTTGAGCAACATGGAGTGAGAATACGTGTCATTGGAAACATCAGTTTATTGCCCCAGGATTTACAAGAAGTCATTGCAAAAGCAGTATTATTCACCGAACGAAATAATAAATTGTTTTTAAACATTGCACTTTCTTACACTGCCCATGATGAAATGGCACAAGCCATAGAGGCTATATTGCATCATGGGCATAATACACTGGAAATTGAGGACATACACGAAAGTCTTCTTGACGAATGTATGTATACAAACCAATCGTCATTGCCAGACTTGCTGTTCCGCACCTCTGGCGAGAGTCGTATCAGCGATTTTCTTATGTGGCAGGTAATAAGATAAAAGTTAGTTATACAATATTAATAGGATTATAATTTAACGAGCGTTTCAAAACCTCGTGTAGTTTTTATTTCATCTTTCACGGGTACTTCTTCTTGGCACCACTATTTATTAATATATATTTTTTTATAACGAACTTTGAACAGGATTAGAAGTGACTGTAATTTTAACGTAAAATTTCTTCACGGAATTCTAAATATTTTTTAAAACTCGATCTAGTGAATCTCGGTCTAACGTTAGAACTTGATTTTTATTTTTAGAATTTGGAACTCCGGCATTTCTTCACTTCTCTAGAACTCGATCTAAAATCATCATTTAGTTCTAAGCGCTTAGAACTTGTTATTTTTAGAACCTAGCTCTTGCATGTTCTTAAAACTTTTGAGTCACCCAGCAGTTCCTTCTATTCGGAAAAAAATACATATAATTATTTGCTTTGGCTGCCTCGCAGAATGTGGAGTTCGAATGCTATACTCGTGCACATAAACTGTCAAGACAAAAAGTGCTTCGCGTTCGGAATCGGCGTTACATTTTCCCCTCAATCCTTCATAAAACCATAGGATTTTGTTTTCTTTTAGCTGTCGCCACCGGTGAAGTATAGTGACCATTTGTTAACAAAATTAGAATCAGTTGATTCTGATGCAATTCCACCACATTCCGAAACCATTTCCTTAGACGATTCCAATGTTCTCTGGTTTAAAAACAAAACAAAAAAATAACAACAAATCTAATGACCCCGTCTAAAACCGTCATTTTTCCACCGGCTGCTGATGTGTCTACAGATTTGTCCACCGAAAAACGAACAATAATTCACTACCAACAAATGCTACAAATTTTCCCAACGAACGGTCGACGCCGTCGTGCGATATGAAAACAACAAATACATTTCGCTCGCTAAAATAAAAAAACAAATTTTAATAAAACCAAGTTCTAAGGCATTTACTTACTTATGGTGGCGCTACAGCCCAGGGCCTCACCCAACAAACTTCTCCAGCCAGCTCGGTCCCTGGATAGCTGTCTCCAGTTTCGCCCGCTAAGTTGGTTCAGATCCTGTACCACCTGTGTGCTCCACCAGAGTCGCGGCCACTTCTGCAACGTCCTTCCGGGTTAGATTCGCAGACTGTACGAGTCGGAGCATTATTTTCCATTCGCTCAACATGACCCAACCATCAAAATCGTTGGACCTTTACTAGGTCAGTGTCGCTGTACAGCTCGTACAGTTCTTGGTTGAATCTTCGTCTCCATTCTCCATTAACGCAGAGAGGACCAAAAATCACTCGAAGAATTTTTCTCTCAAAGCAGCCCAAAGCGTTTTCACCAGATGTTGTCATAGTCCATGTCTCTGCCCCATACATGAGGTTAGGGAGGATGAGGGTTTTGTAGAGTGTCACTTTAATTGAACGGGAGGGGACTTTACTACTAAATTGCCTTCTAAGTCCAAAGAAGCAGCGATTGGGAAGAGTGATTCTTCGTTTGATTTCAGCGCTGGTGTTGTTGTCTGAGTAGACAATGTCCTTAACTACCTCGAAGTTAAATCTGTCTATGTTGATGTTTGCTCCAAGACGTCGATGTTGGACGCGCTTCTCATGCTTCATTTTTTTGCTTTCTGAGAAGTTTCTGCTGGTTAAGCTTACGAGCTGCTCGAGTCCGTGTTTGCAGCGCCGCTTTGTATGCCTCTTGTTTAGCTGCATGTGCTCGCCGGCATTCATCGTCAAACCAGGGGTTTCGTTGTGGTGGCCGTGTAAACTCTAGCTGATGGCTGCTTGGCAGTGTTGCCACTGGTTCTCTATATTTTGTGCTGGCAGCAAGGAAAAGGGTCTAGTCATCTCTTGCGATTGTAGCCGTTTGACGTCGAATTTCTCCCTAGCATTTTCGCGTGTGGGCCTTGATCGGGATATCCGCATTCGTACCTTGGCTACCTCAAGGTAGTCGATGCTGGCACCTCGGAATGTGCGGAAATCTTGCATGCTAGAGAAGTGTGCGGCGATCGCAATGTGATCAATCTGGTTGACGGTTGATTGGTCAGGAGATTTCCATGTTCCCTTGTAGATACCGAGATGTATGAATCGCGTATTTGCTACCATTACGTCTCGCCCGCAGCCAAGTCGATTAGCCTAAATCCGTTATCCAACTATAACAAAGTTCTAAATCGAAGATCTAACGCGTTAGAACTTGGCAAAGTATTGACATTGAACTGAAGTGAGTTCTAAAATTTCACTAAACCGAGTTTTAAGGGCTAAAACTTTGTCAAGAAATTGGGCGTAAGTGAGATATAAAAGGTAGGAAGTAGAGTTCAACGAATATTTAAAATACACAAATATCCTACTTATTTCAACCAATTGATATTCCTACAGTTTTAATTTAATGCTCAACAGTCTTAAAGGATAGCTATAATCATATTGAATCGATCTCTTATGCTTTGATCAAAATTATTTCCTTCCTACAAGATTTAAAACAACTCAAAGTCTAAACCATGTAGTGAGAGATTGAGATAAGATAGTGTGGACTGTTTGGGAAAAGTTTCTTCAAATATATTATTTATTGCATCAGGAGAACAGTCACTTTTCTTTGAAAAGAGTTGGCTTCGTCTAGCCTAGGCGAATATTGATAGGAAAATTTGTTGGAGTGGGATTGTCAGTATTTTTGACATTATGTCCGATCACAAATCACCTCACATGATTCCACCCCTGGTTAAATTTCTGAGTCTTAGCCTGAGTCTTATCTAATTACTTACTTTAATTCATTAATTATATTAAAACTAATAACATGTTTTCTAGCTCTATACATCGGTGCTGTACTTTACACGAGTTCTATGGCCACAACTAACTATATGGAATTTCCTCGCAGGAATACTCTCTTATCAAATCGCCACTTGTAATGTAGACAGAAAAGGCCAAAAGGAAAATACTAAAATCAGACCTACTACAACTATTTGTTTAACAAATCGCGTTCAAAGCTTTATTTACAAATTAATTATGTATAGGAGAGAAGTTTTGTTAAAACTATCCAAATTGAAGTTATAATTTAAAAGAAAGAGTAAAACAATTCATAATTTTAACTGCATTACAAAATTTGTTTTAATATTTCTTCTGAGCTCGAGTCTGCTATCAGCGGTTTTGCTACTTGCATTTGTGTACTGCAATCCCTAATAAAAATCACTTTGACGAAAGAAGCGACGTTGGCGAACCTTGACAATAGCCGTGTTTTTTTTTTTTTTCAATACTCAATAGCCAGCACATCAAAAATTCCTTGGAAAACAACAACAATCTGGATTGCAGTCGATAAAAAGGCCAGCAAAAAAGGGCTGTTCGCAGACATCATCGATGCACCCATATACACCTTTAATATTTTTACTAAAAGACATAACAAACTTCATACACAACACAATAAAAACCATACAGTTAAAGGACTGGATTCAATATTTTCATCATTATCAAGAAATAAATTTAAACTGGTCTCACCTTCGATACCCTACTCTCCCTTAAGGGACCATAACAAATTTTGTTCGATTAAGGCTTCGTCACACAACGATCACACATCAACATCTCCTTAACAAACAAAACAATCCTACATGTAACACCTGCAATGTAACACTGAATATAGAACATATTTAAAAAAAATTATCCAGTAACCAAAAAACATTTAGGTAATATCTCTAAAGACCTTAATATTCATGAAATCCTCAAAAATCCAAACTCCAAACTCTATAAAAATTAAATTTCAAGAGCCAATAGGTAGTGTTCGTAGCTTAGTGGTTAGGTGCGTTGGCTGCTAAGCAGAACGTTGTGTTTTCGAGTCTTACTCGTGTCCATAAAGTTTTTATTTCATCTTTCACGGGCACTGCCTCTTGCGAAGAACTGACAAAACTTCCAAGAGTCATGAAAAAGTGCTGCTCAACTTTGCCGTTCGGAATCGGCGTTAAATTGCGGGTCCCTTCAATTCTTCACAAGCACCTAGAGAATTGTTGATGAAAGTTAGCCACTATATTGAAGGAGATTTCCACAACGTCAGCTACCAGGCGATCACAACAGCAATGGACAAGCTGAAATTAGAGAAATCACTCATAGACCTAATGCTTACAAAAGCAGGACAATAACTTCCAGCATGAGAATTTACTACCACCAGAACGGTGAATGAAGGTAACCCCCCAAGGCGGGGTCCTTTCGCCTCCCTTCTGGAACATGGTAGTAAACGACCTGCTAATTTCAATGGAAGCAGAGGGTTTCAAGGTTATTGCCCATGCTAACGACGTTGCAATATCTGTATCTGGGAAACATCCTCAAGTTCTCTCGGAACTCCTACAGAATGCCTTAAACAGTGTTGCGGGCCCCTTTGGTTCCGTCGGGATCAGCGCTGGTATGCTTGCCCCGGCCTCACGCTCGTCGGAGGTGGCGAGTCCTTGATTCCCTATTCGGAGCCCACATACAAAAAAAAACATACCAGTCTTTGGGGCGTCGAGGTGTTCTGACGCGCGAGAAATCTTTTCTACACCCACCCTACCATGGTCACTTGTCTCGCCTAAGTAACCCCTTAATACACCATCCTTCAATTATTCAACTCATCCATCTCACCTTCAGCAGTCCTCATCCTCAATCCTTTTAGTTTAAAAAACCATGTTTCGAATCATTATATGCTCATATATTTTTAAAATTATTATTTGAATTGCCCATTTAGAACTAATAAAACTACATTAAGCAAAAAAAATATATAACAATTATTGAAGACAAAAAAATTAAATTCCAAATAAAATTACAAAATGTACCACTGTATAAGACTGACTTTAACTTTAAATTGCTCTTTTGATAAATTGATAACAAATTTTAACTTAACTCACGAAAAAGAAAGCTTTAAGCTCCAATTCTCTCATATGCAACCATACATACACACAAAGAAATTGTATGCACTGCACTTGGAATTTTGTGGTTTAATTATTTCGAGCTTCAAACTTACAGAGCTTTTCTCTTGTTTTAGATACTAATATATAAGTATAGGTAATTTAATCAAAAACTCACCCCTTTTTAAAAGCAATGCTTATACTCCAGCTGGCGATGAAGTGGCCACAGCATCCAGGCTGATGATGATGATGAGTATCTTTGTACCAAAACAATAAAAATCCAAAATAAAGAAAACTCTGTTTGAAAGTCAAGTGCAAATGCTTCGTGCACACAAAGGCAAAGCATGTATAACTGCCTATGTTAGTCAACCGGTGCTAATTGCGCTATCCTTTTGGTTAAAATATTTCTCGTTGTTTTTTTGATTAAATAATTAATTAAAGTATTCTTTTTGTTATAAATCTAATAAGGGCATATAATGAATGATTAACAGAA
>CAKKXW010000005.1:51419079-51430953 GCA_920937365.1 Sphaerophoria rueppellii
TTAGAAAAGGCACAAAAGCAGAACCATTTGTTTATTAGGTGCACATATTAGAAGTACATACTTTAAGTATGTTTCTTGTGCTAGGAGGTATTTATAACAGCAACAACAAAATAGAAAAAAAAACGAAAACAATTATAAAATTAAGTAAGGTTATGGCTAAGTAAATGTTTAAGTTTTTGTTCAAAGTGAGAATCAATCACATGAAACAGATTTATATGAATCACGAGCAATTTTCCTCAAATAATCGGCATCATTCGGACCTGTTGCTTCAACCATAAGCTTCAAAGCACCATTAGGATTCTTAAGTAGGATATATGGAACATCGAATTCCTTTGCAAATCCTGCATCCATTACCAGAATTCGATCTGAGTCCATAACAGTGTGAAGTCGATGAGCAACAGTAAGTACAGTGCAATGTTTGAATTTTACACGAATTGTCTTTTGGATAAGAGCATCCGTTCTAAAAAAAAACCGGTTCGTATTTATACTATTGACTTAATAATTTTAAACTTACTGTGGATCAACATTTGCAGTGGCTTCATCTAATACTAAAACTTTGTTGTTTCGCAATATCGCTCTTGCAAGACATACAAGCTGTCTTTGCCCAACGCTGAAATTGCTTCCTCGTTCAGTAACTAAATAGTCAAGACTTGGTATAGATTGTTTCAATTCTACCTGTAATTAAAAACTTCAAATAAAACATATAAAACTTAAACAAAAAAATGTTTTACCTCTGTTAAGGCTCTCCACAAATCAGCATCTGAAAATAGTCCAAAAGGATCGAGATTATATCGTATTGTTGCTGAAAAAAGAACAGGATCTTGAGGTATAATTGATATTTTCGAACGAAGGGCTTCCAATGAAATTGTTCCAGTTTCAATGCCATCAATGAAAATTTCGCCTTCTATATGAGACAATCGGAAGAGCGCACCAATGAGAGACGATTTTCCGGCACCAGTTCGACCAACGACACCAACTTTCCATCCTTCTTGAATGTCAATGTTTAAATGCTTTAAAACTGGTGAACCATTAGGGTCATAACGCAATGACATATCCTTAAATTTAACTTCGCCCTTTCTTGGCCAATCCGCAGGAGGTTTTTTGTCGATTTTATGTTCTTGTTCAAGTTCCGTATATTGAAGGACTCGCTCTACACTTGTCATTTGTTGGAGCGATTCAGCTACCTGTCTTATTCCATATTGAACCATTCCCGTCAAGATCATTGCCTGTGATATAGCCAAGCCAACATTACCACTAAACGTTTCTTAAATGTTAACAAAACAAAAAATTGTTTAAACTTTACATAAATATTAACTATAATTAACTTACGATTTTGCAAAACTATAAAACTAAAGGCCACTGTCGTGAGAAAACAGCAACTAACGCAATCTAACCAGAGACCAAGGGCTGTATTTGATGCCATTGTTAATTGCCAAACAGCGCTATGCACATCTTGTAGATTGTCAAACTCTCTAGTAACCAAGTCCTGCAAACCTCGAGCTCTGATAGTTGATATTCCACTGAGACTAGCTGAAAGATGTGAAAACACTGGACTGCGGCCTGAAATAAATTACAAACTTAACAACTACTACAAGAAAGTACATACAAATTTTCTTACAAATTCCTTCTAAACGTTTAAGGTCCTGTGAAGGCCTTAGATAGATCTTCAACACCAAAAGATATACCAACACTGCAATTCCTAGACTCGCTATAAGAATTGGATTAACAATTGTTATCAAGATAAGAATGCCGACCATAACTAAAGCAATTTGAATAAAATCCATCATGGCTTTAGGTAGAAATTCATCAATGGCACCCATATCTTTGGAAAATCTATTCAATATTCTCCCTGAAGGATTGGAATCAAAAAAATTCATGGTTGCGTGAAGAATGGAACCAAACATCCGGTCATGCAATACTTTTGAAGCGTGCATGCAAACTTTGAAAAATAGAAATCCACGTAAAATTGTCATCTATAAAAAAAAAATATATTTCAAAATTAAGGGTTTTTTTTTGGAATAGAAGAACCAACTCACAGCTACAACAAGTAAAATTAGGGCGCCGTAAATATAAAGACACTCATGTGTTGTCAGCATTGTTGGTTTCTGAGCAGTTCTTAAGAACTCTTGCTGCGTCCAAATATTCACAAAATAATCTGATCCACTGCATACCACTTGAGAAAATATCATCACAAAAACAAGTAAACAAAGCGAACAAACACTTGCACCAGCTCGAAAATAACTGATCCATACTCTAGCAGAAACTCCTCCTTCAGCTTGATCTTCTGCTGTTTCTTGGTTGTCATTAAAGCCCTTTTCTGAACTTGTCTAAATAAATCGTTAAAATTATAAACATTACAAATATTTATGCATAAAATATAAAAATTACCGATTTTTTTAGAGTACTTGTACTTGAGATGCTACGCTGTCGAAGCATTTGGTAACCACGAATATCATCGATAAATGGGATCTCGTCGTCTTCGTATGTTGTTATTTCTTGACTTAAACTATCGGCCAAACTGGACTCGTTATCATTTTCCATTTGTGGACGTTCTAATAACTTCGCAAAGTCTAGGTCACTGTTTGCAAGATCGTTATATGTTCCTTGTCTTGATATTTTTCCATCTTCGATGATAACAATCCAATCAGCTTCAGTAAGAAAATGTACTTGATGTGTGACAAGAAGACGAGTGGATTTCTCATTTGCTAACCGACTTCGAGGTCCAATAACTTCGTCGAATAAATGTTTTCCAACATGTGCATCCACCGCACTTAAGGGATCATCAAAAAGATATATTGCAGCTTTTTTATATAAAGCTCTTGCCAGGCTGAAAAAAAAAGAAAGAAGTAATTGATATTCTATTAGTCACAGGTTCCAGAGCAACAATCGGCAAACACGCACCGCACCCCCTGCAGAGATGCGGGTCAATTGATGGAAATCCAACATAGCCTCGTTGTCAAGATTTTCGCTACAATTCATTCGGAACGTATGAGAGAACACCAAAAAGCCACTCTCGATAAGGCAGGTATCGGCGATGAGTTTAAAGAAGAATAGGGGTGTTTTATTTTCCACTTATACAGGTTAGGGTCAACCTTATTCACACAAAACAACAGCAACCTGGGATCTAAAATTCTATCGGGGTTTGTTTCGGAAAGCCAGGAATGAGTTATAATTCTGGCCAACAGAAAAAACACATAAAAAAAAAAAAAAAAAATAGTGGCGCGACAGCACTTGAAAAGCCAAGGCCTAAGTGGCTTACTCTCTTCAACAATTCTCTGGGTGCGTGTGAAGAATTGAGGGGACCTACAATTTAACGCCGATTCCGAACGGCAAAGTTGAGAAGCACTTTTTCATGACAGATTGATACTCTTGGAAGTTTTGTCATTTCCTCGCAAGAGGCAGTGTCCGTGAAAGATGAAATAAAAAACTATGGGCACGATTAGGACTCGAACCCACGACGTTCTGCTTAGCAGCCAACGCACCTAACCACTGAGCTACGGACAAACAACACATATTCCACTCTTATCCCACAGTTTTATAAGATAACTAGCTGACCCGCCAGACTTCGTACTGCCTCAATCAATAATAATAAAAAAGACCTAGACTTTTGTAGCCCGCTTCAATACCACCCGTTACTCTCTCCCCGCTTCTCCACTACCGTCTTCCCGTTATACCCAGTTACCATGTTACCCGCTACCATGCTACTCACTACCCAATACTTACACACGCTACCCGCTTAACCGGTAATCGCTTCTTACTACCCGCTACCCCACTACCCTCTACACGCTATCGCGTTATTAGAATAAGAGCCATTTCGGGCACCAGACATGAAATTTGTCTAAAACTTGAGAACTACCTACAGGGTCCAATTATGAAACTTAACCTGTCTCGGATGGACCTTATCACACCCACCAAATTTCAGAATAATTTGTCCAGTACTTTGGGAGAAGTAGGGTCACAAACAAACGCACAGGAGAATTATTCGAGGGTTTCGGACGTCTTGGAGCAAATGCCAACATATACAGATTTAACTTCGAGGTAGTTAAGGACTTTGTCTACCTGGGATCCGCTATCAACTCAGACAACAACACCAGCGCTGAAATCAAACGAAGAATCACTCTTGCCAATCGCTGCTTCTTTGGACTAAGAAGGCAATTGAGTAGTAAAGTCCTCTCCCGAGCAACTAAAGTGACACTCTACGAAACCCTCATCATACCGGTCCTCATGTATGGTGCAGAGACATGGACTATGATAACATCGGATGAAAACGCTTTGGGCTGCTTTGAGAGACAAATTCTTCGAGTGATTTTTGGTCCTGTCTGCGTTAATGGAGACGAAGATTCAACCAAGAACTGTACGAGCTGTACAGCGACACTGACCTAGCCAGAAAAGTAAAGGTGCAACGATTTAGATGGTAGGGTCATGTTGATCGAATGGAAAATAATACTCCGGCTCGTAGAGTCTTCGAATCCAACCCGGAAGGACGTCGCAGAAGAGGAAGACCGCGACTCCGGTGGAGCACACAGGTGGTAGAGGACCTGAGCCAACTTGGCATGCGAAACTGAGAAGTTTGTTGGGTGAGATCCTGATCCGACCTGGACTGTAGCGCCACCATAAGTAAGTACCACACATCTCACCCCACCCAAGTTCTAATTTTATAAGTGAGTCTGCACTTTCAAACATGTTTCGTGTTACATGTCAAAGAGGATGATAAGAGTATCAACAAAGTCTCAAGTCTCTACCAAAGGCGAAAAAAGATATCAACAACCAAATTTAGAAAGCAATGGTTTCTGCAGTATGCTTGGCTTGCCCTTTGACTGTTCCAATTTAATGTAGAATCCTTAGACAGGTGAACAATCCTGGCACTGAATCGTATATAAGCTTCGAAAAGATTGACTTTTTGGAAGTCAAGTTTAAGGCGCCGACCCATAGAATACGTCAATCCGTCAGCGTCAATGCATACGTTTCTGCCGGATGGAACCGTCCCATAGAATACGTTGTACACTTTGACAGTCTCATTTGCTTGGTGTAAAAGTTATTCACAAAACCGCAAATCTGAACAAAAAATTTTAAATTAAAATATCAAAATCGTGTCAACTGACGGATTCTATGGGACGGCCCCTTGAGGAATCAACGTCACGTTAATAAAATAATGTTTGTTTAAGTACTCTTCAATAACAATTTATGATTGAGAAAACCATAATCACCTGATTCGAGCTCGTTGACCACCAGATAGTGATGCCCCCCTTTCACCAACAACTGTCTTATCTCCATTTTGCAACTGTTCAAAATCAGCTGTTAGTGCACAACATTTCGTAATATCATGGTATCGCTTCTTGTCAAAAGTTTCACCGAACAAAATGTTACTCCTCACGGTGCCAGTAAACAGCCAAGGCTCTTGAGATGCATATGATATATCACCATTAATAAGAACATTCCCATCAATAATAGGAAGTTCGCCAAGCAGTAATTGTAGAAGTGAACTCTATTATATAAGAATAAATAAATTTTATATCTTTCTTACTATTATTCTATTATTAATTCTTACTTTGCCTGCCCCAACTGGCCCAATTATGGCACAAAGTTGTCCTTTTTTTATATCAATGTTGATTTTTTGTAGAGTATGTGATTCCTTTTCAGCATCCCAGTTGGCATCAATATCTTTAAGTAATATTGCTTGTGAATTATTGTCATCTGGAGAAAATACTGTCTTTTGTGTTAGCCCGTTGGCCTTTTCATCATGAGACTCTAATTTAAGAAAATCTTGAATTCTTTCAATCGAAACTAAGGCTTCCGCTCCAAAAGAAACGGCCAATGGATACCAAATTGCTGCTACCAACTATTATATTCATAAACAATTAAAACCTTTATAACTTTGATATACAGTGTAGTCAAAATTTACCTGTAGGATATTATAGTATTGCGCCATAGAAAACACAACATCCGCCGTAACTGCTTGTTTAAACAAAACAGCTGCTGCAATAGTTATATACAAAGTTGAACGTTCAGTAAATACCATTGTACTTAAGTAAAAGCCACGTAAATATGATGCATATCGAATTTGTTTGATTTCTCGACGTCTTGCTTCAGCTACAACAGATTGAAATGGAATTTCCCAAGCATACATTTTTATGACCTGTATGCCCTGGACAATTTCATTCATTATTCCAACACGGTTGTCGGTTCTGTAGGCGATTTTCATTCTTAATTTCGATGATAGTTTGCTCAGACCCGTTTGTACGGGAATTGTTTTTAAAAGAAGACCCACCACACCTACCAGGGCTGCAATACCAATTTTTTGCCATATAAGGTAGCAAATTAGAATCGATTGAAAGGGAAGAATCCATATCCAGTGTATGTAAATGAAACCATAGTCCAAGCGATTTACATCGTTTGATAGAAGGTTTACTAAATAACCAGCCGGTGTGGTTCCCGCTGTTTTTTTCGACAACCGAAGAGTCTAGATATAAAAAAAAACAAGCAAAATAGATAATTTACCATTAAGAAAAGCCAAATATTGATTGTTTATAACTTAACCTTTCTATAAATCAACGAACAACATGCAATTCTCATACGAGCACCTAAAAGTCTCTGTCTCAAATCAACATGATGGTTCAAAAAACAACCAATAAGAGTTCCAACAATCAAAATAGCAGCTAAGCAATGAACATCGCCCCACAAAAATGCGATTAGATTCATAATACCTTCCGTCATCGTTGCATTATCAATATTGGAGGGGTTTATATCAATGGTTGGTTTACTGTCGTTTTTGTGGAATACATTGTTTCCTACAAAAAAAGAAATTCAAAGAATTGCGATTAAAAATATTAAATATTTGGATTATGGCAATACAAAAACATACATTTTATAAATGTTTTAATTTTATTGGGTCATGAGGTCAACTTATAAGACAGCTTTGGATGCAAGATTATTTAGTATTTAGTATTTTTATTCAATTTGAATGCTTACACAGTAAGATACAATGTCTTATAAACTAGTGAAAGCTAAATTAGAGATTTTATTAAAAGCTTTAGTATTAACGTTAAGTTAAAAATTCAGATGAATATCTTCAAATTCAAAAAAGATAATAAATTCAATTAGTAGTTTTCAAAATAAAGTTTAAGTTCTTTTTTTCATTTTTAAAGTGCTGTTTATTCTTCTTATGTCTCGGACAATGAATTCCACAATCGAATTGAGTTTACATTAAAATGACGTTTGGAAGCTAAACAGTTAGGTTAGGTTAGGTTGTAGTGGCTGTCTAGTTGTTGTTGACTCACTTAGACCTCAAGGATCCATTGTGATACCACAAAATATTCATGGGAGAGTAATGGACTCAAATAAACCAATTCGTGCTTCTAATGAAGTTAGAGAGACATTTTGTGTCAATCGTTGCCAATTCAACGGTATTATCGAAGAAGGGATTGCCGAGATATTTATTCCTTCCATTGGAGAGTGCTGAACATGTACATAGAAGGTGTTGGACTGTTTCCTCTTCCTCCTCGTCCATGCAGCTTCTACAAAAGTCATTTGTGTAGACCCCTAGCCTCAGAGCATGCCTACCTATGAGGCAGTGTCTTGTTATAACTCCAATTATATTTTGTCTGCTGAGGGAAATCAAGCCTTTTGACCGTTTCAGGTCTATGCTTGGCCATATTTGTTTGGTTGAAAGGCAGGTGGTACCCTGTGACCATCTAGCACTTGCTGATTCTAGAGCATATTGTTTGTTCAAGTGGTGTTCCTATGTTATGTTTTTGTCTAACGGTAGGCGAGCTCATCGGCTTTGCAATTTCTCGGGATGTCTCTGTTGCCCGGCAACCAAATGAGGTGAATATTAAACTGTTCCGTCACCTCATTCAGAGATGATCGATAGTCGTGGACTATTTGAGACTTTGTGGAGACAGACGCGAGATTTGAGAGCGGCTTGGCTGTCCGAGAATGTTCGTATATCCTTGCAAGATATAACGTTTTCTTTGAGCGAGGATACTGCCTCTTTAATCGCCATTACTTCTGCCTGCAACACACTACATTGGTTGGGAAGTCTGTATGATAGACTGAGATCCAGTTGTTCCGAATAGAAAACACTACCAACTCCGTAATGGCGTAATCGGTCTTTGAACCGTTTGTATAGAAGTGTACCGTATTGTCTTCCAGGGGTCTCTCTTCTTCCCAGGAAGATCTTGAAGGGATGGAGACATGAAAGCTTTTATCGAATACCATTTTCGGGGTGGTATAGTCTAAGCGATCTGGGATAGATCTGAAATGTCTAGAATAATAGTATGACCGTATTGTTACTGTTCCATTGAGAGGGGGCTCTAAGCCTCACACATTAGTTGGCTGCCACCATTTTGGAGAAGATGTCAAGAGGTGTTAGGTTTAAAAGCACTTCCAGGGCTGCAGTTGGTGTTGAGCGAAGTGCTCCTGTGATGCACATACCTGCTGACCGCTGGACTTTGATGAGCTTATTTAGATTTACCATCTTGTCCAGTGCGGTCCACCATACGACAACTCCATAAATGAGTATCGGTCTGATATGGCCTTTTTAACCAAAGGCCCAAATATTTAGCTTGGTCGGAAAAGCTTAATGGTATTCTTTTAATCTTGGGTGGGCTAATATGAGGAATTTTGTACCTTCTCGAAAAGAGTACTAGTTCTGTTTTATGTGGATGGACGTCCAAGCCACATTGCTTAGCCCAATTTGTTAGCCTATTTAAGGCATTTTGTAGGAGTTACCAGAGAACTTGGGGATGTTTCCCAGATACAGATATTGCAACGTCGTCAGCATAGGCAATCACCCTGAAACCCTCTGCTTCCAATGATGTTAGTAGGTCGTTTACTACCATGTTCCATAAGAGAGGCGAAAGGAAGGTGGTAGTAAAACTTCTCATGCTGGGTGTTATTGTCCTGCTTTTGAGCATGAGACTTATAAGAACTATGAGTGATTTCTCTAACTTCAGCTTGTCCAGTTCAAACGAGGGAAAATTAAATTGTTATTTCCACTTGATATCCGAATGACTTTAGCCATTTTCCACTGGATTGGAAATACTCCTGTTGTTAAGATAAGCGTTAAAAATAAAAGTTACATAAGGGAGGAGAAAGGGTAAAAGCGACTTTAAAAAAGAAGGCTGAATTTGGTCGAGACCTATAGCATTTGACTTAATAGATAAAATCGCTTCTACTACATCCTCAGCAGTTATATTACTAAAAGAGAAAAAAAATCCCGTTTTCAGAACTTTTTTTTTTGTAAAAAATTGTCTTGTACATCGGAGATAGCTGAAAATTCTGCAGCGAAGTTCTCGTTAAGTGAGTTAACATTAACTGACACTGACAGTACAACAAAATTGAAAAATAAATAAGATAACGTTATGGAAGGCAATCAAATTACTTATTCCACTTTTCTTTATCAAATCAGTAAGTCATTTCAGTTTTTTATTCTCAAATCTCGGTTTATTTGGAAAAAAAATGAACAAATCTGGTTCTAATTTCTCATTGAACCGAGTTGAAAAATAAACACTTTTTTATTTATTTATTTAATTTTACATACTGGACGTGATCGTTTTGTGGTTGTGTTACAAACTCACTAGATTATAAGCATGTTCACTATTCAGTGCAGCTGGTGTAGCATCATAAGGAAAGTAAAAAAGAATGTCCAATAGGTCTTTGTATATATTGAATTTAATTGTAAGTATATTGAATTGTTACCATTGGCAATACAGTACCTTTTACATGTTAGATTTACTTTGATATATTCTACTTAGTTGATTGAATTATAAAATAACTTGTTAGCGTTTGATTTGTATATTGAGTTTTTGTAAAAATTATTTTTCAGTCTTTTTTCGATTCTCTAATTGTTCACAACTATTTATAATATTCAATAAATCCTGTAAAAACTGTTCGTTTTGGTTTTTTCACTAACAGTATATATAGGCTGATCTAAGAGCGTGAATGTTGGGTTGAGACAAGACAAACATCGTATGGGAAGGATGTCTAATTTTGTTTTTGATTAATGTTACAGATCTCCCCTCTCTAATTCAGATTCTCCTTAACTCGAACGTTTTGAGCAATTTTTTTCATTCCCTTCAGTTTTCTACATATTTGTTTTAATCTTTACATGTGTTATGTTTTACCAAACAATAAGCCGTGAGGCATGTTCTCTATAACTCGAATTTTACGAAAACTCTCACTTTATTTAACAACTTTTTTTTTTTCTGTTAATTCGACTTGGGAAAAGTCAAGCGTATTAATTATTTTGTATTTTTTATAATGCCTTAAGCCGCCCGCCCTCGATGGGTTCTTTTTGGAGCTGGGACACTACTTGTAGGGACATTTTTCAACGTAGTATTTAAACTTCACGATCCCGACCATTAGCTTTACCGTAACATGAGGGAATGTCCGTCATGTAGCAAAAATAATTTGCCTTTTATTTACGTTTGGGTGGCTCTAACAGGTAAAATGAAGGAAGAAGTTGTTGGCTTTACAAAAAGGCATAGCACAACTCCGTTAATTTTTAACTTTTCTATATATATAAAAATGTTATGTTGGTTTGTGTACGCTCGATAAACTCAACAACCGTTCGACCCATTTTCTCAATTTTTGTTTTAAACTAAAGAGGAATAAGGGTAGAAGGTTGTTAACAAACAAAATGTAAGCTTTTCAAATAACAAACGGTGCAAATGTTAAAAAATAATGCTTTTCTCACTTAAGCAAATTATATCAATATAGCTATGAATATTCGATTCCGTCAAATATTTTTATTTTCAGATTTCAGTGTCAAAAAAAAAAAAAAAAAATTAATAAATGAAATGTCAGTGAAGAAAAACATTATTTGCCAAATATTTTTTTTCATCGACAGTAAAAAAAACCTATACACTTGACATTTTTCGTTGTCGTTCGACTCACTACTTTTGTACCAATGGAGCGTTTATCATCGTATTTTGAGGGAAAGTTTGGGTAGTGGCGTAAATGAGTTTTAAGTATTTTGTATAAAATCGACCAAGTCGTTTATGAGTTATGGGCAGGAAAGCTGGTAGTGAAGAAGTGAGTTAGTGTGTAGCAGGTAGTAGGGTGACGGGTAGCGAGTAACTGGTGACGGGGTACCGAGTGGCAGGAAGCAGTTAGCGGGTAGCGGATAACAGGTAGAAGATAGTAGGGCCGTGGATAGAGTTTAGCGGGAAGTGTGGTAGCGGGGTGCAAAAGTTAAGGTTTTTTTTAGATTTGTTGCTTTTGATTTGTTGAACTGCTTGCAGCAAGGAATAGACTGGGTAATTTGTGAAATTCTCTGAAAATGTTAAATTAGTTTTGTTTGGAAAATGACTGAAAATGTTAAATTTCATTGAACAACCTGTATTTGGTTTGAAACATGTCATTAAAATAAAATCATACTGAATATTTAAGATCATTTCATATCGTGTGTCATGAAAATTTCAATTGTTCGTACTGTAGAGCTTATTTCAAATTTTTACCGGATTGTGTGGTGCACATGACGTATTTTTGATTGTTTCTGTGGTATTGAGTTCGACTCACTAATTTTGTACTAGTGGAGTGTTCTGCACCGAATTTTGACAGAATATTCGGGTGAATGGATTTTTAAGAATTTTGTGAAAAATCTGCCAAGTCGTTAATGACACATGTATGTATGAGCAGGGTAGTGGAGTAGCGGGGTAGCGGAGTGATAGGAGGCGGGAGTATGTAGAGGGCATAGGGGTAGCAGTTAGCGGGTAGGGTAAGATAACGAGTAACGAGGTACCGGGGTATCATGTTTTAATCACTCAGCTTGAGTTATGGTGTCTTTGTTAGTTTTTATGCAGTACACGTGGTGTGTTAGGCCATTTTTAAACTTTATTCGAGATGTCATGCTTGTTAACTTTAAAAGTACTG
>CAKKXW010000005.1:51437130-51567728 GCA_920937365.1 Sphaerophoria rueppellii
TTGCTACTACACGCCCTTTAGGCCAGCAATTTCTGGGAAACTGGGGTCGATTACGAGCACAATGTCGCCCTTTTCAATTGGCTTCACGGGTGCAAACCACTTGCTTCGTCTGGTAATCGTAGGAAGATACTCCTTTACCCAGCGCTGCCAGAAGCTTTCCGCATACTGCTGCGATATGAGCCAATTCCTTTTAAGTGCCATAGTGCCATTGTTGAATACTGCAGGTGGCTTACTGCCGTTCGAGGATCCCAAGATGAAATGATTGGGAGTTAAGGCTTCTTTGCTTTCGTCGTCTATAGGTATGTAGGTCAAGGGACGAGAATTGATTATATTTTCGACCTCTATGAGCATACTTCGCAACAATTCGTCCGATGGGTTCCTGGTCGGCATTATGCCATAGAGAGAGGTTTTCACTGATCTCACAAGCCTTTCCCAACTGCCCCCCATATGTGGTGATCCTGGTGGAATGAAACTCCATTTAGTGTCTGTTGTTGTGAACGCTTCTACCAATCTGTCAGTGTTAACTTCCTTTAGCGCCTCTCTTAGCTCTCGCTCAGCACCATGGAAATTGGTACCATTATCGCTGAAGATCTCGATAGGGACACCGCGTCTTGCCATGAAATTTCTGAGCGCCAAAATGCAAGAGTCCGTTGATAATGAGTGGGCGATCTCGAGATGAATGGCCCTCACGGTCAGACACGTCAACAGGACTCCCCAACGTTTTTCAGTCCTTCGAAGAATACTCACATTCATAGGTCCGAAATAGTCGATTCCTACGAATGAAAATGGTCGACAGAATGGAGCTACACGCGCTGATGGGAGTTGAGCCATCATTGGAGGTTGTGGTTTGGCTCTGGTGTTTTTACAGAACTGGCAATTTTTTCTAACCGACCTCAAGGTAGACCTTAATTGACTGATGTGAAATTTTTGTCGCATTTCGTTTATAACGGTTTCATGGTTTCGATGATTGAAGCGAATATGAAAATCCGCGATGATAAGTTTTGTTATTGGATGATTTCTTGGGAGAATAATTGGCCTCTTGGCATCTTCACTAACATCGGCGGAGGAAGGTATTCTACTGTTTGATCGCAGGACCTTATCTGCGTCTAAGTATGGACATAGATTGTAAATTATGCTACTTTTTTCAACAGGCTTGTTGCAAGATAAATCTGCAATTTCATCCGAGTATTCACTGGCTTGAGCCTCTCGGAATAACTCGATCTCGGCGCGCTGAAATTCTTCTTTCTCGAGATGTCCTTTCTCCGCGGATGGATTATACCAAACCTCCTTTCGTATCTCTTGGTACTAATGTTCTCTATGAAACGCAAGGTGTATGCTGCAGTTCTTAAGAGGCGTTTCCAGCTGGAAACGTGGTTGCTTGGGAAATTGTTTTCACGGTGCAGGTGGTGTAAGTTGACAAAACATGTTTTTAGCTCCTCGACTGTAGCTTTTTCAAAAGGTATTTCGTTTGGCCAAAGACTTGGCTGTAGTTTGAGAAATTCTGGGCCAGTGAACCACCGACTGGTTGCCTTAAACTCTGGTAATCTTTGCCACTTCGTGCCTTCGTCAGCAACATTCAGCTTGGTGGGAATCCATTTCCAGTCGGATATTTCTGTAGAATCTAATATTTCACTTACGCGAAAGGCTACGAATGGTTTATATCTGCGATGATCTGACCTAATCCAGCTGAGGACATTTTTAGAGTCCGACCAAAAGAATGACTGAGAGTTTTTGATTGTGTGAGATTCTCTAATGATCCTTGCAAACCGTACGCCTAGTACGGCTGCCTGAAGCTCAAGTTTCGGGATCGAAAGGCTTTTTAGCGGAGCTACTCTTGTCTTAGCGCCGACGAGAACACAAGTGACATTATCTTCATTCGCGATTCTTAGGTATGCAACGGCGGCGTAACCGTTTTCACTCGCATCCACGAACACATGCAGTTGCTTTTCGGTGCTCGGATCAGAATTGTTGGCGATGTAGCATCTTGGGATACGAAGTTTGGCTATTTCTGGGAGGCAGCAAATCCATTTCAGCCATTTTTCATTTTCAAGGTCTTTAACCTCTTCGTCCCATCCTATGTTGGATCGCCATATGTCCTGCAGAAGCACTTTAACGTACATGAGGAAGTGTGCTAGGAGGCCTAATGGATCAAAAATTGTCATCAAGATCCTAAGCACCTCTCGTTTCGTTGGACGACGATGACCGGAAAGAACATCAGAAAGGTTTTCACTGGCGTTGATTTTGTAGGTTAAGCAATCAGATGCTGTGCACCACCACATGCCTAGGACCTTCTCGGTTCCCAGTTCCACATCAACAGCTAGGTCCACTTGTTCGGCAGGCTCGGATTTCATTGCTTTGACAACTTCAGGTGAATTGGAGATCCAGTTCCTTATGAAGAATCCTCCTTGCAAATGTACGAAGGAAATTTCTTTGGCCAGCTGTATAGCCTTTTCCATTGAGCTTGTACTGTCCATTAGGTCGTCAACATATTGATTGTTCTTGATTGACTGAACGGCTCTTGGGAATTTGTCTAAAAACTCATCAGCATTCTTTTTGATTACGTATTGTGCGCTGGCAGAGGCAGATGTTGCTCCCATAATCATGACTTGCATTAATAGCACCTCAGGTTCAATGTCCTCACTGACACTCCATAGAAATCTCTGAAATTGCTGGTCTTCCTTGCGTATTTGGATTTGATGATACATTTCCATGATGTCTCCAAAGATTGCAACCAAGTCTTCTCTGAATTTGAATAATACGGCTATTAATGATACGAGTTGACCTGGGCCTCTCAGTAGCATCGAGTTAAGTGATACACCTTGAACGGTTGCTGCTGCATCCCAAACGATTCTTAGTTTGCCCGGTTTATTCGGATTAAAAACTGGAAATATAGGAAGATACCAGCAACGTGCATCTTCATCGGCTAATTCTTCGCTGGTGAGCTTCCTAGCATAGCCCTTTGAGAGGAACTGCTTGATCTTATCATCCAGTGCCTTAGCCAGCTGTGGTTCTCTCTTCATTCTCTTGTGGAGGCATGCTAATCGCCTTTTCGCCATGGGAAGACTGTTTGGCGCAATGAATTCGTCGAACTTCCAGAGCAGCGATGTTTCGAAGCGGCCATTTGTGCGAACGGTGTGGGCTTCAAGCTGATCCAGGGCACGTTTATCTTCAGTTGGCATCAGGAGCTTATCTGAATTGGATATCCCGAAGTTGTCCATGAAAATGAAATCTTTAACCAGACGCTGCAACTCATTATCATTGCACTCACAGATGTGAAAGTTGTGGTGTTGGGATCTTGTGTCATCATCAAGAACGTGTTGTGAACAACCACCATGCACAAGCCATCCCAATCGAGTTTTAGTTGCGACCGGCTCGGCGGAATTTCCTTCCCGACATTTCAGAGGTAGTCCCAGTTTGGTATGCTTCAAGCCGATCAATAATCGGGGGGATTGATTATCGTATGATTCGATGGGTAATCCTTTGAGATGGTCATATTTGTTTTGTAATTCTTCAAAGTTCAGAGTCTGATGGGGCAGCGACAAGCTTTTTACGGTGTGAACGTCAGAGAACAGATGAACCTCAGCATTGGGAATCGCACTTGAAATATGAAGTGTCAACAGTTGTGATTGTTTCTCATATCTATAGGTGTTACCAGTCCACTTAAGGCATAATGGCTGATGCTTTCCTTTCAAGTTGAGTTGGTCGGCGAGCTCTTCATCCATCAAGGTCAAGGATGACCCATCGTCGAGGAAGGCGAGGGTCTTCACTTGTGTGCCGTTTCCATACAGGACTACTGGCACTATTCGGAAAAGGGTGGCTTCAGCATCGTTGCGATGAGTGTTGCAATGGTTTTTCATGTGAACCGAAACGCTTCCCTTTAATTCTTGATTCTCTTCCTTTATTGGCTTCTCGGTATGCATCCTTTGTTCATTATGCAGCAACGGATGGTGCTTGAAAGTGCAGTTGTTTTTGCCACAAACCGATGTCGACGGACAATTCCTTGTATTATGCTTCTTCAGGCATCTTCCACAAAGCTGATGTTTCCTTACCGTTGCCCATTTCAAAGTTCGACTAAGTTGCTGAAATTCTCGACAGTCGGGAACTGAAGAACAACTTCCTTCGCAAATGCAGCACTTGTACTTCAATACGTTATTATTTGAGTCGATCTGTGAATGAGAGTTTAGAAAACCGGCTTTTTGTTTCGGCTCTCGACCGCGATTAGAGACTCTGTTCTCTATGTATGGTGTTTGAGTTTGTGGAACAAGTACCCCATTCGCGGCTTCAGCAAGTTGGTAAATCCATGAACTGAATTGGGAGATTGTACAAGTGGGCAACATCATTTTGTAGATACCCCAGTTAAGCAAGATAGCTGGCGGAAGCTTGTTCTCAAGTTGTGTCAGGAGCGAAGGATTATTCAGATGGGCGTGTAATCCTGTCGCTTGTATAGTGGCACACAGGTTTTGAACCTCCAATGCGAAACTTAATATCGTCTCTAACTTCCCGTCCCGGAGTGGTGGGGTCGCATTTAGCTTCTGAAGTAACGTTTGAATGATAAGCTCCGGTCTCCCATATAGCGTTTTGAGTCTCCCAATAACTTGTTGAAAACAATTCGGTTGTATAAGCAACCATTTGACAGCCGTCTTTGCCTTACCTGTCAAAGCCTTATTTAATCTCATCACGTTTTCTTCGTCTGTAAAACCACAAAGTTCGGTACTCCTTTCAAAGCTGGATATAAACAGTGGCCATTGTTCAGGGTTTCCATCGAACGCGGGTAAGTCTTTGGCCATCAAATGACGCGCGGCTATCTGGTTCTTATTTAAACTCCGAATTTGAAATTCATTCGTTCCAGCATGTGGTGCAGGAGACGGTGTTGTTGTTTGAAATTGCGCAAATGAATTTTGATTTTCTAGTCGTCGTGGTGGTGGTGTTGATGATATCTGAGGTGGCATCTGCTGTGGCAGCGTCCGGCACGATACATTGGGCGCTGGAAGCATGAACCGTCCTGGTGGTTGCATATCTGGTAGACCTGATGTTGGAGGCATAAAACGTTGCGGTTGTGGTACATTAAACATTGCGTGTGGTATCCTCGTCGATGTCTCATTCGGATTGGAAGGGTTTCCGGGCCATGATTTACCAAATTCACAATTATGAGCACTGGGTTGCAGTTCAGACGCGGCCGGAGGTTGTCGAATCGTTGCAGCACATCTATGTTCCGTCATTAATTGCGGTAAGGACGTGCGTGAGCTATCTCCTAACCATTGGTTCACCTTGTTAATGGACATGGCTTCATCATCGGCTATAGATGTACCATCATCTCTAGGGATTTTGCTCAAAATTTGAAATTTCTTTTCTAAGTACTCACTATCCCTTTTTTCTTTCAGCTCTCGTTCCTCACTCAGCAGCTGCAACTCCACCTGAATACTTCTCTCAAACACAGTTCTAGAACCTCTAGAATTGATGGAAAAATTCGACGATGTTCGCTGTTTGTTTTGATGGACAATGGGATTTTCATTTAATAAAATCTTAGTCGACCGGTCTGCCTCTGCAGCATTAGAATTATTGATAACGTGTGGCTCAGTCGTGTGTAAAGGCAAGATGTGGAGGCGGGACCGTGTTCAACGTGAGTGTCGTATGCACCAGCATTGATGTGGTTGGAATGGTTCGAGATAGTACCGAAACCGTGAATCCAGTTGGCGACTTTGGGAGCAGAATTGGCATGAGCGTACTCAGTGGCAGTACCATCTATGTTCGAAGTGGTATACGCAGTCGGCGGCTTGATGTGTATGGGCATGTCTACGCGACGACCTGAATCGAGAAGTCTCACGGTTCGTGATGCAGGATGTTCTTCAAGGGGTCCTTTTGGAACGATACCTGCACTAAATATCCCAACTGGATTGGCAGAAATGTTTGGCGGATCGTAAACGGTGGCAAGAGTTGTCGTTGTTTGTACATTACCTAATGAAGTGCTACATCGGGAGTCTAAATACTGTTTATTTGATACAAGTTTATCTTTATTATATTCAGTATACAATATTGTAGGCGGGGCAGTACATGAGGCAATAGAGGGGGCAGTGTGTATGGCTTGTGATTTAGCAAATTCTCCAGTATGTTGGTGGATATTCTGGGCGGTGGGCTGCCCGGAAAGTGGTGATATACCCGGGTTGTCGTTGATTCCGTTCGGGGCGCTGATGGGCACGGCATATGGTGCGGGCATTGACATCGTATACGACAAAGTATATTGCGTTTCACACGCAGTATAAGGAACATGATTATTAGGGTTCATATTCAATGTGGGATGAGTCGCATTATTGGCGGCACTGGCATTGGCAATAGTATTTGGTGCTTTGTGTGGCACGATCGCTACAGCAGCATCTTGAGATGCGGAAACTACTACAGCACTAGATAAAAAGGAGCACTTACCTGATATAGCTGCACACGTGGTACAAACCCAATCTTCATTCTGGATAGAACTGTTGACTCCGGCGCAGCTGTAATGGTGCCAGGTTTTGCACGAGTCACATTGGACCATGTCTTCTGCAGAATCGGGTGCATTGCAATCGACACAATGGTATTCCTCTGCTGTTGGTGGCGGTGACTTTGTTGATTGGCTCGATCGTGATCGGGTACTTTTTGGGTCCTTCCTTGGTGGCATTCTTGTTGAAGTAGTTGATTTCGATCCAATTTCGTTAAAGATTTTATAAATTGTTGGCACAGTTTGGTGCCGACAGACTAATTTTTATAAAACTCCGATTGGTTGGGAGGAATTATAAAATCCTTTTAAATACATTTTATTAGTTAATTTTATAATGGTTTACAATTGTTATTTTACTTACTTTAGTCTTTTATGAAAATGTGATCTATTAAAAAAATGTGAAATACAATGCTCTTGCTCTTGATAAGGTATGGCGCAAAAAGCCAAGAAAGAAAAAGAAAAGATGGCTGCCGAGAACAATGATCTCCTTTCCGGCATTTTCGTTTAGTTATTAGCCGGTAGCCGCACAGGGAGGTATTACAATTTTGAGGTGCATCTAAGTGTGTGCACCAGGGTTGTTAACAATCTCCTTTTTAGTAGGAAAAGATCGCCTAGCCTATCCCAGCTTCATGGGTTTAGAGCGAGAGGGTAAACAAAGTTTGTTTACAAATTTCTAAGTGAGCTTGCTTTGCAAACAAGCATAAAAAAATAAATAAATTCGAGGTGTTCGTCGTCGTCGGTTTGGTCAAATGGGTCTCGGATTTTTTTTTTTGTAATTTCATTACATTTTTCATGTAATCGTTTAATAAAAAAGGCCTAGTCCTAGTCGGTTAAACCCGGAATCAATAACTTTAATTGTTTCAGAAGATTCGTTCAATTCATCTAGCTGTGAGTCTGAAAACCAAAATGAACCTTCTTCTTCGTTATTAACGGTTGATGACTGGGCAATAGTTTACATACGTTCTTTAAAAAACGTCCTGCATTAGAATGTTGCACAGGTAATAGGTAACAGAACGTGGTTATGAAGTGCGTTTTGCTAAAAAAGTTAATAACCACACGTTTAAATGACCATTCAAGGATGACATTTCTGAAGTTGGATGGTATCAAATCGTAAAGTAAATTAATTCTCCAATCATCAAATCCAACACTAAACGCGTTGTCTTAATGCAATTCAAGAAATCGTTACGGAAATTTAATTAAGGCTAAGCCATCTGTGCTACAGGTGAGAGTTGATCCTCCGTAACCAAGTCTACCCTTTACCCGGATCAAGTCTCCCTCAATAGAGACGCTTGGTTACTTTGAATTATATGAGATAAACACTAAAATGTATATATATTTTTTCATAAATTCCTTGTGTTACTATACGAAATCATAAACAATAACATTATTTAATTATGAAGCGGGATCAAGTGTCCCCAGGTTCCCTTACATTTATGTTTCACATAAAGTTCTATTTAAGCTTAAAGATTTTATGTTGAACATTCCTCATTCAAATGAACTATGAGTTATTCAAGCAAAAATAAATTACTACATACATCGAATGAGAAACAAAATATCTCGCAACACCTGCAGCTCAACAAATTAACAACATCAATACACGAGCGAACGTCATTGTCGAGGCAATCATTTATATACCAGAATCTTTTTTTGAGATTTGCCTGTGAACATTCATATTTAGCTCACATACAGGGTGTCCCAAAATTCAACGATAAGCTGGAACCAGAGGGTTGCCCTATTCATGACTGCATGAAAAAAAAAATATATATAAATATCAAACGCCATTTTGTTTCAAATTACAACAAAAAATGTAAATTCTCCAAAAAAATAATCTCTCTTGACAGTTTTTACTACTGTGACCACAATTTTTCATTAATATTTGATTTTATATTTTTCGTCAGAATCCTAGGACGTATAGCATCCTTTCCCAATATCCAAAAATTCCAAACATTCAGCGGTTTTTCCACGACAATGAATCAAAAAAGTTTTTTTCCATACAATTTTAATTTTTTTTAGTTGCAGTCCATTTCCAGTCATTGCGGTTATAAAAAATGTATGGAAACTACCATGGACATTTTTTTTAAAAAATAGCGCAGCTTATCAAGATTCTAGAATGAAATAACACTTTGGCCAAACTTATCAGAGAAAAAAGTAATGCATACTTTTTCATAACAACAATCGATTCTCAAAATTTATTTTCTATTCAGATAACTATTATTTGGGCGTAGGATTGAGTTTCAAAAAAAAAAAATTAATTATAAATTATTTGGTTTGCAATTAACAAACTGTATAATTCTTCTTTTAACACTGACATTAAGAAACTACACGTTTTAAATCTTGCACCTTCACTTTTTGTGGAAAGTTAATTGCCATGCTGCTGCAAGCACCAGCTTACACTTAACTCACAAAAAAAACTCAAAATATAAAATAATTAGAATTTATTAAAAAAAAATTAAAATTTGAAAATACATTTAAATCCAAAAATTTAAATGCCAAACAAATTTAAACCTTATTCTTGATTTATTGAATTTTTTTTTTTTGAAAATCCGACGAGTGCCTTGCATAAGTATAACCCCACCCAAAAAAATGCATTTAAAAGAAAACCTACAATAGGATTGACTCCTTACTATTTTTTTTATTGAGTTACATCACTGATCAAGCAAATGAGAAGAAAATAAAGTACCGTTATTTCCTCTCCGGGCATTTAAAAATTAAAAACAGATTTTGATGTCTTTGATCTTTGAAGCTGCTTTCAGTCAATTGCTTTCAAATAAAAAACAACAATGCCACGTGGTACGCATTTAAGCGAAATTGAAAAAGGCAAAATCTTGGCTTTTCGGTCAAGCGGCCCAAGTCTTAGGGCTATTGGACGACGAATTTCGCGATCGGATCGTGTCGTTCGAATTTTTTTAAAACATCCAGAATCTTATGGGACAAAAATAAAACCCGGGCGTCCGCGGAAGCTGACACGTCGCGACAAGAGGCGTTTAATCAATGCTGCATCCAATTCGGTGCATTCTTTGTCGGAATTTCGTAACGGGTGTACGAGTTTCGGTTTCAACCGTTTCTCGTGCTTTAAAAAGCAGCGGAGCGATTGTTCGGGGAAAAATGGTGCCAGCTCCAAATTTAAGAGCAGCCCACAAACAAAAAAGATTGGTATTTTCCCGCAAAAACATAAATCGGGATTGGAAAACCGTAAGTGACTTTCTATTAATCTACACTGAAATCTCGTTATTCCAAATGGCATATTGGAATGAATGTTTTTTGTTAGGTTATTTTTAATGATGAAAAAAAGTTTAATCTCGATGGACCAGATGGTTTTAGTGGATATTGGCACGATTTGAGGAAAGAGAAAAAGTTGTTTTCCAAGAGGAACTTTGGTGATGGCAGCTGTATGGTTTGGGGGGCCTTCTTCGAGCGTGGTAAGGTTGCACTTGAACTCACCTCTACCAAAATGAACAGTTCTGTCTACACTTCGGTCCTTGAGGAGAATTTGGTACATTATTTAAGACGATTTTGCCGAATTGAGCATGTCTTCCAGCAAGATAATATCCCAATTCATGTAAATCGTCAAAGTTTGGATTGGTTCGGATCGAAAAACATTAATTTGATGGAGTGGCCGTCACATTGTCCAGATTGCAACCCCATCGAAAATCTTTGGGGAATTTTAACTCGCAAAATTTATGCCCATAATAAGCAATAGTGTTGCTGAGCTGCGAGAGGCAGTTGTGACAGAATGGAACGCTTTAGACGACTCCATATTAAAAAATCTGGTTAATAGTATTCCAAAAAGAATTCTAACATTGGTGAAAAATAGAGGCAACAAAATTGCATATTAATTTTTTGTTAAAAATGAACTTAAAACAAAAAAAAACAAAAAACAATAAATGCGGTTATATTTTTGCAATACATTACAATCTGTTTTTAAGATTTAAAAACCAGGAGAGGAAATAACGGTACTTTATTTTCTTCTCAATTTGCTTGATCAGTGATGCAACTCAATAAAAAAAATGTGCACGACTGGGTTGTACGAACTTGCTCCTGCATGCTAAAACTAAATATTCATGATTACTTAAATTGCACAAGCTAGTGTTAAAATAAGAGATATACTTTAAGCAATTCTGATTACACTCTTACTTAAGCTTAACTTAACTCAAAAAAAAATATATATATATATATATAATATAAATATTAGAATTTATTAAAAAAATTTAAAATTTGGAAATGTACCTCGTATATACATTCCATTCCAAAAATTTAAATGCCGAAAGAATTCAAACCTTATCTTGATTTATTGATTTTTTTTTTGAAAATCAAAAATATCTTCAAATTAATTTGGGTATTCAGTTTACAAGATCTGTAAATATAATATAACTCCAATTGGATTTTTAAAATTGATCCGTTTTTGAGATACGGAATTTTGAAAAAAAAGTTAAAATATTTTTTTTAAATCCAAAAAAATATGAAATTTTTGAAAACAAATTTTATTTGAACAATATATACGTACTTTCGAAAAAAACTTACGCTGATCGGACTTTCAGTTTTCGAGAAAATCTAATAACAAAAAAACGGTTCTATGGGAGGTACCGTTTTGGAGCAATACAAACATTTTTCTTTTACATAAAACACATGAATGTTTAAAAAAAGTAAAGTGAAAATAGTAAGGAGTCACACCTATTGTAGGTTTTCTTTTAAATGCATTTTCCGGGTGCGGTTATACTTATGCGAAGCACTGTAATATGTAATTCAAATTTGAAGCTTCTAGCTCAATGGGTTCCAAAGTTATATCTAAGGGGTTAAAAATGTGCTTGAGTTCGATCCTGTAAAAAGGGAGAAGTGCTAGAACGTGCCCTTTGATAAAAATTAGCAATTAAAGCGGTATCAAAGGTAGAAAAAAGCTGGTGTTTAAGATATTTTACCCCATCTTTGACAAAATAGTATGCGGCTAATCTTAACACATTTAGTATAATGATGTATCTACATATATAAATTTTCTGTATTGTTTTTTAGGTTAACATTCTAATGGAAAATGAAATTGTTTATGTTCTTACAACTAAGCTAAAAGTTATTTGAAATCACTTTAGTAGTGAAACACCGATATTAGTTTCGTTTGCATAAATCGAATCGAAAGTGCCTCAAATATTGAATTAGATGTTTGCATTCAAATAAACTGCTACTCTTTGATTGTTTGTGATTAATTAGAATAAATTATCCAAGTTAATTAATGGTTCGTTTGCTGATAAAAACGATGTTGTAGTACACCTTAAGTAGATGGATAAAATTTATCTGTACATGTTTTTGTTTAAACGAATCGCTTTTAATGAAGCTGAAGTAATGGAAGTTGACATTTGCGATACAACTAATGATAAGAAATTGTTTTAAACTAAAAATCTGTATGCTTGTGCATTTTATATTGTTATTTAATATAAAGAGAATAGTTTGATTCATTCAAATTATATATAAATCAAAACTCGTTCAGGTCAACAGAAACTTTCAAATGGGTAGACAATTTAATCGTTTCTTCGTGTTAGTATTATTTATTTGGATTCCTGGAGTATTTTGTGCAACGGTAATATTTTATTTTACCTAACTTGAAGTTATTCTTTAAACTAAATGCTTCAAGGACTGGGACTTTGTTTTACTGCGCATTGAATGCAATACTTCAAACGTCCAATTAATCGATTTTGATATCCGACCAATACGAGTAAGCCCAGGAGTTTACGCTGTGAATGGAACACTTTTTTTAGGTTCCGATATTGACGATACGAGTTCGGTAAGCATTAAGTGTCTTTGGAATAAAATATAAGAGGTCCGTATGCTCAAAAGATATCTAATTTAAGTTCAAAAAATCATCTCATCTAGCCGATTATTCATTACTCATGGTGTGTGAGTTCAAGTACTATGTTAACAAATATTTGTGTTTATTATTATTTTCATGCTTTATTAACTCTTAAAAGTATTCAATTTTGTTTTTTTTTTTTTTTTTTTTTTTTTAATTTTTATTCAATAAGTTTGATGAGTATAAGCCTCCCCCTTCGTCTTCCAAAATTCTCTCCAATAATTTGGGCAAAACTGTTGTCTTTCGTCTCTCCACCTTTTGAGTTGTATTCCTACATTTCTTTTCTGTTGTTATTTTGGTCCATCGATCATCTGAGGTTCGGAATATGTGTCCAGCCTAATCCCATTTAAGTTTTCTTGTTCTTTGAAGAATATCTTCAAATTTCGTTTGGTTTCTTATGTTTTCGTGGTTAACCCATTGGGATAACCTCACTTTAAGAATCGATCTTTGGCAGGATTGGAGCTTATTTTTGAGGGCTCTCGTAGATTGCCATGTTTCGCAACCATATGTCAAGACTCGAAGAACCGTCGAGTCGAAAACACATTTTCTTGTTTGCGTTGAGATATTAAGATCCAGCAGATTCTTTACATTCCAAAACTGTCTCCAGACGCTTACTATTCTCTGGTTTACATTTTTCACATCTTTATCGATGAATAATATAGTTTGACCCAAATAAATGTAGTCCTCTACGTTTATTATGGAATGGATGCCATTTGACATTATTTTGATTTTTTTTCGATAAGTGGATAAACCGACTTTTTTGCACTCTATACAAAGCTCGTTTAGCATAGTTTGTAATTCATGTTTTGACGTTGCGATTAAAACAATATCATCTGCAAATCTAAGATTTGATAGAAATCTACAGGTTATATTGTTATATCTTGCAAGGATATACGAATCTTCTCGGACAGCCAAGCCGCTCTCAAATCTCTCGCGTCTCAACACAAACTCTCAAATAGTCCACGATTGTCGATCATCTCTGAACGAGATGACGGAACAGTTTAATATTCACCTCATTGGGTGCCGGGCCACAGAGACATCCGGGGAAAATGCAAAGCCGATGAGCTCGCCAAAAACAGAACACTTCTGCCTAATTTTAGACAAAAACATAACATAGGAACACCACTTGCTACATGCAAATATCTTCTCAAACAATATGCTCTAGAATCAGAAAATGCCAGATGGTCACAGGGTACCACCTGCTAGCAACCCAAACAAATATGGCCAAGCATAGACCTGAAACGGTCAAAAGGCTAGATTTCCCTGAGCAGACAAAACTCTACAACTGGAGTCATAACAGGACACTGCCTCATAGGCAGACATGCCTTGAGGCTTGGGGTCTACGCAAACGACTTCTGTAGAAGCTGCATGAACGACGAGGGAGGAGAAACAATCCACCACCGTCTGTGTACATGACCGGCACTCTCCAATAGAAGGAATAACTATCTCGGTAATCCCTTCTCGATAATACCAGTGAACTGGCAACGATCGACACAAAATGTCTCTCTAACTTCATTAAAAGTACAAAATGGTTTGTTTAATTTCATTACTCTCCCCTTCATTCACAATGGACCCTTGAGGTCTTATCGAGTCAGTGACATCCGGACAGCCACTCCAACCTAACCTAACCTAACCTACCGTTGATATTCAATCCCTTGTTTTCCCATTCCAAGTTACGAAACATCTCTTCCAAAGTTGCGGAAAAAAGTGCTGGTGAAAGTGGATCACCTTGCCGTACTCCACGTGTCGTCTGAAATATTGGTCTAGTACTTTCCGTTTTTATGCACGCAACATTATCCTTGTATATGTTTTGAAGAATACGAACCATTTTCGGTTCCACACCTTGTTTAATTAGCGCTTGCCAGATGAATACTTGCTCAACTGTATCGAACGCTTTGGCGAAATCAATCAATGCTATATATAGCGATTTATTGCTCTTTTCAATGACAATGGTCCATTGTAGAGAATCCAGATCTGAACCCAGCTTGCTCAAAAGGTTGATTGAATTCTAGGCTTGTTTTCATTCTATTAAAAAGGCATTTCGCAAAAACTTTATAAAATTTAATATAGAGTGGCGCGACAGCTCTTGAAGGTCCAAGGCCTAAGTGGCTTACTCTCATTAACAATTCTCTAGGTGCGTGTGAAGAATTGAGGGGACCTACAATTTAACGCCGATTCCGAACGGCAAAGTTGAGAAGCACTTTTTCATGACAGATGATACTCTTGGAAGTTTTGTCAGTTCTTCGCAAGAGGCAGTGCCCGTGAAGGATGAAATAAAAGCTATGGGCCCAGGTAGGACTCGAAACCACGACGTTCTGCTTAGTAGCCAACGCACCTAACCACTAAGCTACGGACACTACAAAAACTTTATAAACGCAAGATATTATGCTAATAGGCCCATAGTTGCTTATATCGTCCGTCTTGCCTTTTTTGTGGATGAGGATTATTTTGGATTTCTTCCATTGTTCTGGGATTTCCTCGGTGACCAAAACCTGTTTGAAAATATCTTTAAACCAGTTGGCCAATGAACATTTTGCGTATTTTAAATACTCTGCAGCAATTACATCACTTCCAATGCATTTCTCGTTTTTTAAACTTTGAATCGCATTCTCGACTTCGCTTTTAAGTAAAAATGGAAACATTTGCTTGCCAATCAGTGCTCGTGTCAGCATTTAAAAGTGAATGAGAGTCAGAACTGTTTAGTTGAGTTTTGTATAAATTGCTGTAGAAGTTTGTTGCTATGTTGTTGATATCTTTATCTCTTAAGGCAACGATCCATTCATTTATGAGTTTTTAATGAAGCGTTTGCTTTTTTAATTGACTTGGTTTTTTAAATTACTTACTTACTTAAGGTTGCGCAACAATTCGTTGTGGTCTTGGGCCTCAATCAACAGTCTCCGCCAGCTAGCTCGGTCCTAGCTAGTCGTCTCCAGTCTTGCACTCTAAGTTGATTGAGGTCCTCTTCCACTTGAGTGCGCCACCTGAGTCGCGGTCTTCCTCTCCTCCTACATCCCTCGGGAATAGTGTCGAAAGCTTTCCGGGCCGGAGTATTGGTGTCCATCAGCTCTATATGACACAGCCATCTGAGTCTCTGGACCTTGACCTTTCTGGCTAGGTCCATGTCGTTGTACAACCCGTAAAGATCGCTGATGTTTCTTCTTCGCCATTCCCCTTCAATGCACACGGGGCCAAAGATGACCCGAAGTACTTTCCTCTCGAAACAGCCTAAGGCACTTTCATCCGATTTTGTCAGGGTCCATGCTTCTGCACCATACAGCAGGACTGGGATGATGAGTGTGTTGTACAGTTTTACCTTAGTTGCTCGAGAGAGGGCTTTTCCACTCAATTGCTTTCTTAGCCCAAAGAAACAGCGATTAGCAAGAGTTATTCTTCGTCTGATCTCGGCGCTGGTGTTATTGCCCGTGTTTATAGCGGAGCCTAGGTAGACAAACTCCTCTACTACCTCGAAGTTGTATGCGTCTATTGTGACGTTCTGCCCGAGCCGTCGGTGTTGGGTGTCCTTCCTCGAAGACAGCGTATACTTCGTTTTTCCCTCATTTACCGCTAGACCCATTTTTGCCGCTTCTGTCTCAATTCTCACAAAGGCGCCATTGACATCACGCTGTGTTCTTCCCATTATATCAATATCATCGGCGTACGCGAGAAGTTGGACAGATTTTTGGAAGATAGTGCTCTGGTGTTGACGTTGGAGTTCTGCACTATCTTCTCAAGAACGATGTTAAAGAAATCGCATGACAGTGCATCGCCTTGTCTGAATCCTTTTTGACGTCGAAAGATTCCGTAAGCTCGTTGCCAACCTTGATGGTGCAGCGTGAATTCTCCATCGTCATTTTGCACAAGCGAACGAGCTTGGCAGGGACGCCAAAACTAGACATAGCTTTGTACAGTTCGTCTCTGTAGATGCTGTCATACGTGGCCTTAAAATCGATGAAAAAGTGGTGGGTATCGATTTGGAGTTCATAAGTCTTTTCCAGGATCTGCCGCAACGTGAAAATTTGGTCGATGGTTGACTTTCCTGGCCTGAAGCCACATTGATAAGGACCAATCAGATTGTTGACGAAAGGCTTCAGACGATCACATATTACGGCAGAGAGGATCTTGTAGGCGATGTTTAGTAGACTTATTCCTCTATAGTTGGCGCAGTTTAGAGGATCTCCCTTTTTCAGGATCAGGCAAACAATGCTGAGGTTCCATTCATCGGGCATGCATTCCTCTGACCATATCTTACAGATGATTTGGTGCATGCTCCTATCTAGCTCGTCGCCTGCTGCTTTGAACAACTCAGCAGCTAGTCCATCTGCTCCAGCGGTTTTTTCAATTATATTTTGTAAAAAGTTGTCGTGAAAAGTTTGGATGTCTTCTTGTGATTTTTTCTTAATTTTTTATTAATTATAATTGATAATAATTTATTTTATAACATTTAATAAGCCCTTGATTATGGACAACTATTAATGTATGTATGTGTTGAACAAAAAACAAAAAAAAAATTGCATCAATATTTAGACAAAGGATTTGACATAAATGTTTCAATGAGTAAACAACCTTACCGTGAAATTAATACGTTATCATATTATTAATATTAATATTTATTTGTTTTATTGTTTACTCAATGAAAGCATCAATGTTTAACGGATACTTTTGAAGATTTGACATCGGAAATATTGAACTTGCATTAGGCCAGTTCCACCAAACAACATCTCACTGAGATCTCAGAGATTTTTTAAGTGGAACAAAAAATCTCACCTTAGAACTAAGATTTATTTCTGAAATCTCTTAGATGAAATTATTTTGGATTCGATTTCTCACTCAGCTTTTTTGACGTGACTGACATAATGTACAACAACAATTTGTAAGGTAACCATTTTATTTCAATGAGTACTGAGAATTATGTTCCACCAAATGATTTTGCCTCGTTAAAAGTGACATTGAGATCTCAGTGAGATGTTGTTAGGTGGAACTGGCCTATTCATTAACCGAACCCGCTTTTAGCAATACCGACGGTCCAGCTATTATAAATCAAATTGAGTGAGATTGGTAGTAAAATTGCTAGTGATTCGCCTTTTGTTTAAAAAAGTTTCTCATCTCATTTGAGTCGGGTCGATTTTAAAAAGCTGAATCTCTACACAGATGTTATGTTATGTTGAGTATAAGTAATATTATTCAATTTAATAATTTATAATAATTTATTGGTGCAAGTGAATATTAAAAAATAAATTTGCTTATGAGCTTACTAAAATATCGATAAAAATAATTCACAGGTCAATTTAAAACTTTACCGAAGTGCATCAGGAAGCAGTCAGTTTCGAGCAACTCCATTCGAAATTCCAACAACTTCTTTTTATAAATTTATGACTTCGATATATGTGAAAATGTTGCAAAAAGACTTAATTAAGTGCAGCAACTTGCCAAGGTATGACGAGAAATTCGAAGGACCACTAAGCAAAAACAGTTATGTTTTCAATAAATGCATCATTACAAACGATGAAATGCCAGGACATGTCCAACCAGGACTTTATAGAGCTACTGGACACTTATCTAGTGAAATTATCGATTTATGGGTCTCTATATTTTTTGAAGTGAATACGAAATCAATGATTTAAAAAATTGTATCGAGTAAATGTTGCACTTGGTCGTAAGATGCTGTCTTATTTCTTTTAATTGAAGCAAAGGCTGTAATAATAAAAAATTTAATAATTTGCAATAAAAAAGAAAACCAGATGTTTTCTTTTTGATGCATTATGGCTGAAACACAGGCAGGCTTTAGCTTCATTTACGACTGCGTTACGATGCACCCGCCTCGAGAAGGTCGAAGCATTATTGTGAACTCGTAACTGTCAGGCGAAGCTGAAGATTAAGCTTTTTTGTGTGTCAGCAATTAAGCAACAACAATTTTGATTTGACAAATGACATACTATTCCTGCACAATAATGGGAGATAGTGATGGTAATAAATAATTGTGCTTAACTCCTTTATTAACAACAAACAAACATTGAAAGCACGATATTTATCATATTATATGAAAACAAACTTGGAAATTCCAGCTGGCGGCTATTCTCGGGATCATTTGCAACATTTTGAAAGAGGATAACTAGTTAGTTCTTCTCAATTAAGATTAGGACAAGACTCAGGACGCTATGGGTACCGAATGTCATTACATGATTTTTTTTTTATAATACTAGCACCCTTAAGGGTCCTTGTTTTATTCCCTTCATATGCCTAGAGCACAGTGCGAGCATTAGGAAAAGGTGTGACCGTTTCACAGGAGGCGTGCGCCGGTGTTCATTTATCTTCTTGAATTGTACATTGATTGGGAAAGACATAAGGTTTGTTCGATGTGCGCTCTGGGTCGCTCTGTGGCACTCTGATTTCGCACTGAGCTGTTCGATGTCGCTATTTTTCGCCCCGGTGCATTTCCACCGTGTTCGATGTGTATTCAGTGCTCGCACCGGGAGCGCTCTGAATCGCCCCAAGTTTTTTTCGGGGCGAGAATTTCGGAGCTGTTCGAATCAGCTGTTTCTATACAACAAAGATAAAAAAAACAGAGCATTACTTACGTGTTCGATGTGAAACCAAACCCAGAGAAATTTTACAGTTTTTTGATAGCTCCGTTCACAGTAGAACAAGCACCGGAGCGCCCCGGGGCTTGTTACATCGAACAAACCTATAGTTTGTTAAGGCGTTCCACAATAGCGCAATACTTTAAGGTCAGGTAAGGTAAGGTTATATTGGCTGACAGCTGGTTTTGTTGCCGTCACACTTAGATCAATGTAGATCTTTTGTAATACCACGGAGGTTTGTAACTCCTGAAAAAAATGTTTTAAACCTACGACCTCTATAGTTGCTCGATCCATTTGAAAGCCTTGACAAAATTCAGTAGGCGATTGCCTGGAATTTCATTCTTCCAGTTCATTAAAGTAGCAGTTGCCTAATAATGTTTTCCTACATTGGCAGAGTGCTGGAGAGTGGCAGATGAAGTTAGCTGTGTTTTATTGCTCTTTTTCGTAGCCGCAGCCTCTACAAAGGTCGTCGGTACTAAGCTTATCTTCCTTTCGTTCTACAATCTGAACTTAAACATGTTCATAGTTCCGATTGGTATGGAACAAATATGGAAAGAGGCCAAAACTCGCGCTCTTTCAATTGTATGCACTCAAATATAGCAACGAAGTACCAACTTTACGTGTAACACACTGTACGCACTGTACGTTACGTGGGTAATTACCCATTTCGAGGGTATTTCAAGTCTCAAAAATAGCTTAAAGGGCAAAAATCGTTTTCGTAGCTGGTACAACAAAAAAGGGATATTTTGATTCTACAATATAAGTGGATGATAACTAAAATAAAACGAATTAATTCAGATTCTCCGAGTGAATTCGACCATTTTAACTTTTCTGAAATCAGATTCTTCTGCCCTCAGCCCCACCCACCACCATCAGAAAAAAAAACTTGTTTATGGCTTTCTATAACCGGTTATTTTGTTCTCCATAATCTTTTTTTTCTCTTATATATCATTTGTCAATGTCGAGTGCCCTCTTTTAGAAATTCAATGAAGTAATAATAACGGCCTTATTACTTCATTGAATTTCTAAAAGATTTAAATTTTCAAATTTAGGTAAATTTTGCGTAAAAACTTAACACAATTTGTCTCTAATTCCCTTCGTGCCTTACAGAAAGGTTATGACGTTGACGTCATCACTACAGTTTTCAGCGAAGCGTTCGACAAAATCTCCCATAAAATTATCAACCTTAAACTCAAAGCCTTCGGGTTTCCTCCTGCGTTTATCTCGTGGGTTTGTTCCTATTAAAAAAAAAAACGCTAGTATAAGGTTGCTTTCAGATTCTCCTTATCTGAACCTATCTCTGACACTTCAGGCGTCCCGCAGGGTAGCCATCTGGGCCCTTTGCTTTTCTTCCTGTCTATCAATGACATTGTGAAAATAATTAATAATTATGGCCTTTCCATTTATGCTGATGACATGAAGATATTTAAAACGATTGCCTCTTTACCCGATTCCCATTCTCTACATACATTCTTCCTAACCCCTAAGGACTTACTATTTCGGTGATCTTCCCATTCCGATTGTTTCCTCCATCTGTGATTTAAGGATTATTTTTGACAAGGAGCTTCATTTCCATTCGGACATCGACAACATTATTAACAAGGCCAATTCATTACTAGGTTTTGTAAAACGTTGGACCCAGGAATTTCCTAATCCATATGTTACCAAAGCACTCTATATGATAATGATATATGTGACGCCAAACTTAGAATATGCAAGTCAAGTCTGGTCTCCATATCATATTACATACTCCCGTAGAATCGAAGCTGTACAGCATCACCTTACGCGTTTTGCCCTACGCGGTCTACCCTGGTCTGATCAATTTTTCTTACCTCCCTACGAAGAACGGCTAAAGCTTATCGACCTTTATAAAGTATCCCAACGCCGCGCTATTGCGGACATAATTTTTATCTTCCAATTGATTACCGGTTGAATCGGAATCTGGTTGAGAGACCACGATCTATCATTCAATCAATAATTCAGAGGTTTAAAACTGAAAAAAGAATATTAAATAAGAAAAAAACACCAACCGCAATATATTTAGCGATTCTGATAAACGCCTAATTTTACGCGAAATTAAGAAAAACCCTCAAATAAGTGCGCCAAAGCTTGCAGAGAGAACGCGTCAGGAATTGGAAAAGGATTTTTCAACGGAAACTTAAAGAAATTGTATACGAGAGCACGGCTACACCGGAAGAGTAGCTAGGAAAAAGCTGTACATATCTGCCACTAACAGCATAGAGAATATATAATACCTAGAGTCACGACTTCGGGTGTTCGCTCTCTTTTTGCCTACAAGCTGCAATTTGGTCGTTTTGTACTAACCCAGTGAGAATGTGTTAGTTTTCCAATGCTTTTTAAATGAGAAACTGCACCACTACATTCGCACTGAGTTAGATACAATGCTCAGGTTGGAGTCGAGGTGGGTTTCGTGGGCTCAGATTTCGAAAATAAGATTCGTTGAGCTCAGAATTTTCAAAAAAAAAACTTAAACATACGAAAAAATGCATGTAATATAAAAACTAAATACGTTATATTATTTCTTTGCACTTTTAACATAGAATTGCACTATGATTTACCAATATTTGTATCAAAAATCTTAAAAAAATCTTTAAAAAAAAGTCGTGCGTTTAGTCTCGTATTTGCTGTGGTGGAAGTCTGTCACTTTGGGTTTGTGCATCAGGAAAAAAATTTTGTCACGACTGAGTGCTCACTCTTTTGTTACCTCTTACACAGGTTCTTGGACACGAAAAAAGAGAGGATTGTGACAGTTCACCTCTTACACAGATTCACGGACACGAAAAAAAAAGAGTATTGTGAGAGTTCACCTCAGAAAAATTTTGAGGGTGTTTTCGGCAAGGGAGGAAAAGGTCGCGACTCTAGGTATTATATATTCTCTATGGATTCCGTGTTCTGGAAAAAATTTATATTCACGGGCGAATCAAAATTTAACGTTTCCAGTTCAGATGGACGATCCTCAGAAAAATTTTGAGGGTTGTTTTCGGCAAAGGCGGAAAAGGTGTCGCGGCTCTAGGTATTATATATCTCTATGCTAAACTGGTCAAGCTGTAAATTTTGCGGAAAGAGAATAAGTTGAAAGCACTGATCAGTTATTAACAAGATAGGACAGCTTGCTGTCAATCAAAATGACAATTTTCCTAACAAGACTAAAGGGAGAGGATTAGCTGTAAGAGTATGCGTGTAATACAAACTCAAAACCAGGCAGGTTAGCTGCAAGAGTATGCATTTTATTGTAATTAAAATGGTAAAATTGCCTTTCATAATAAAAAATAAGGTTTGCTGCACGAGTTATGTGCGAGTGTATGAAAAAATAAGTTTTGAGGAATTTGGAGGGCAAAACGTAGTTAGGTTTCCAATCTTGTTATAACTGATCAGTGCTTTGAGAGATTCCGAGTTCTGTAAAAAAGTTATATTCACCGACGAATCAAAATTTAAATTTTCCAGTTCAGATGGGCGACAAATGGTGTGGCGGAAACCAAATACTCAGCTCCTTCTAGTGAACACAGTTGGAACAGTAAAGCATGGTGGTGGATCTATCAGGGTAGGCAGGTATTTTGAAGCAAAATTTGAGAGAGAGTGATGAAAAATTGGGTCTAAAATCTAAATAACAATTACATTCTTTATTAAGACAATGATCAATCATAAGGCTTAAAATACGCGGATGTGTCTCTTTTACAACTGTCCAAAAGTAATGGAAACACCTCCGCAGTCCCCAGATATTAATCCTATCGAAAATTTATGGGACTATTTGGATCAACAAGTTCGGAAGCACACTATAAAATATTTAAGAGACCTAAAAGATAAGCTTGCAGAAGAGTGGAATAAAAATTCAACAGAAAGAACAAAAAAACTAATTCGATCGATGCTTGCAAGTGTCCTCAAAAAAAAAAAAGGAAATGCAACAAAATATTAATGTTGTATATGGAACGGTTGCGAAAACTTAATAAACGTTTACTGTACGAAAACGAATTTGACTTATTTTAGTCACTCATTTATTTGATTAAAATTAAAATTAAATCACAGCATTTGATGGAACAATATTAAAACGTTTTCAGTTTTTTGACTCACAAAGGAAAAATAGTTGCCAGCTGGTGTACGAACACGAATTTGATTGACTGTACAAAGATCGAACGAAATCAAAAGAGGCATTGCCAAATACAAATCAATTATTCCTACTCTCGGAATCAGTTGACTACTTCGTGATAAAAATATATTTCATTTACTTTTGTAACATGTGGGATCATAGAAACCAACTTCAGTATTAATATTGTATCTGGGTAAAAGATTTTTTTTTTTATTTTTGTAAAGAAGTGTTATTTTTATTTATAAATGTTTAACGAACAAAATATATATTTGTGCATGTAAATACTTACTGGAACAAATAGTATCCATACTTGCACAAAGAAATGTTGAATATAAAAGAAATAAGTAACACTATGTTAATAATAATAAAGTGTTTTAATTTTTTACTTCGACAATCATTGTTTTCATTGACTGGGCAAGTTTAAATAGATATGTAATTATTACTATCGATATAAATTTTATCAATAATGATAGCTAAATGTTTGTATGAATGTATATGGTTAAGTATATGTATATGTTTATTATTTTATTAGATAAGTTCGACACTAAAGTCCATTACTACATATAGATAACAAAATAATAATAATAATAAAAAAAAAAAAACAAATTGTATCTGCAATCATAAAAAATATTTTGATATGTAAAATTCGAACAAAAATTAAAATATTGACAAATTTTTTAACATACAGCTAATAATTAAAATGACTATTTTATGTTTTTTTTGCCAGTATTCATATGTAAAGCTTATGTAATAAGTATGTATATATTGTTTGCGTTATGTTATCTTTTGAGGATAATTTATTTCATTGTATGTTTTCCAATGCATTTGAATTTGTTTTTTTCTCCCAGTTTTCTCCCAGTTCAAAGGAATATTCAACCTCTTGGTCAGTTATAACGGCAACAAGATCTTCAGCATTTGCTCCGATGTCCTCTGCAAAACAAGTTGTTAAAATTATTTATTTATCAATTTATAATCATAAAGTAAAATGGCAAACAGTTTTTTTGTGGCCTACAAAAACAAAAGTGACATAATGCATCAATTACAAATCAAGCAAAAACAATTAGAAATGTCAAACCGCAGTTGGGTCCAAAAGCAATCGAAATTGTGATCTTCAGAGCAGGTCATAACTAGCAAATTATTTGAGATTTGACATTTTGATTTTTGAGTAGTAAAAAAATGGAAGTTGATATATTATGGCGCAGATTATTGACGAAGTTCCCTCCGTTAATGAAAAATAAGAATTTTACAAAAGCACATCATTTGAAACAAACTAATAAAATTGATAAGATTGAAGCGAAGGCGGCTTTTACGAACTCTGAGAGACACCAATGACCAATGAATGGCTGTGGTAAGTTTCGTTGACTTTTCTTGTGAGGATTTTAGAAGAATCTGACAAATGATATCGAATCACAACAATCCTCACAAGAAATAGTCACAAGGGCTTATGAATTTTATGGATTAGTAAGCCTGTGAAATAAGAGTGGAAAATGATTTTTTCTTTATTAATATGGCTGTATTTATTTAATTAGTTTTTGCACTTCACTTTACTAATTCTGGAACACATTATTTTTATTAATAAGAAATTTGAAACCATGTGTTCAGCCAAATATGCTGATTCTACTGACGCTAATCACAAGATTTAGCGAAGTAGATTAAGAGCAAATATCGACTTTTCTGGAATTTAGCGTAGTTAAAACGTAGTATTATACTAAACGTACGATTGTTCTACATTTTGGTCGACTAATATGTACCCTAAATCCCATAAAAGTAGAGATTTGTCCTTAATCTACTTCGCTAAATTAGCGTCAGTGGAAAAAGCAAATTAGGCACGCTGGTTCTTAGGTTATTCAGTCTCATACGAACCACCAAAGCAACCAGCATACAAGTGCGTTCATAATTTGTTTTCAGCCGCATATCTGAGCTTCATAAACATTTTGTAAAACTAAAATAAAATATATACCATTAAGAACAATAAAGATTTTACTGATTTAAAATAAAAGAGACACAAACAAACTCAAGTGTTAAATTTAATTTAGTGAAAAATTGGTCTAATCGAGCCAAATCTTCCTCCAGCTCGAGTTCTTCCTCCTCGTAGAAATCAACACGCGGTCTCGCAGAGGAAACGCTTCATCATCGTCTTCCTCACCCAAGTCAGAGACCAAGTATACGCGTGATTCACGTCACGTGATAGATCGGAGAGCCGTTCGCAGACATCGTCACGCAAATCTCGCCACAGTTCCAAATCTTGCTCCTACTCGTCGACATTACCACGCGGTCTCGCAGACCACTCTCAAGTCAAAGACCAAGTAAACGTGTGCTTCACTTGATCGATCGAAGAGCCGTTCGCAGACATCGTCAAATCTTGATTCTCCTCGTCGAAATCACCACGCGGTCTCGCAGAGGAAACTCTTCATCATCGTCTTCCTCACCCAAGTCAAAGACCAAGTAAACGGGTGCCTCACGTGATCGATCGAAGAGCCTTTCGCAGACATCATCAAAACGGCAACGCAGAGGAAACTCTTCATCATCGTCTTCCTCACCCAAATCAAAGACCAAGTAAACGCGTCCCCACGTGTAAGATCGAAGAGCCGTTCGCAGATATCGTCACGCAAACCTCGCCACAGCTCCAAATCTCGCTACAGATCGCAGCATCATCCACCACCATACGCTATACAGCGTACAACATACGAAGCCATGCTAGCAGCAGCCCGGATTCCAATACATGTAAACACTTATTTAAAATACTCAAGCGCTTAGGTCACAGAAGAAATTTCGACTGGTATGATTATGTATTCAAACTGCTTCAATTTTTCATCTGGCGCAACTAAATAAATCTTCTCTTACTTGTCGAACAGAAAGGAAGCAGTACTAGTAATTGATAGCCTGTCCAACTCTCTTCATAACGTTACTGGTGTCCCTCAGGGCTCTATTCTTGGAACCCTTTTGATTTCAATGTTTGTAAACGAACTTCCATCTTTAATTTTCAACTGCTCCTCTCATATGTACGCAGATGACGTACATTAGTTATCCTCTCGGCCTAATTGAAAATGTGAACATGGAGGTATTTGTGTCAATGAAGACTTGGAGATAGTTATAATTTGTCAAATTGACTTATTCTTAACCCTAACAAATCTAAATGCCTTGTGATACCTATCTAGAAAATCTCTCCACATTGATTATTTCCACCGATTGTTTTGAGCAACGCTCCAATCGATTACGTTGAAACAGCTAAGAATCTTGGAGTGACTTTCAATAACTTTTTGACTTGGGATTACTATATTAATGCACTTGTCGGCATGGTCATATAGCGTACTTCGCACCTTATGAATCAGGGTATTAAACCAGTTGAAACGCGATAGCTTCTTGCTAAGACTTTGATAATTCTTATCTTAATTTATTGTTGCGATATTTATTGTAATTGTAATTATATTAGTAAGCGAAAGCTTAATGTCGTATTTATTTATTTACTTATTTATTTGTCATTATCTAAAAGCTTAAGCTAACAGATATTTGGAAATAGATATAGAGGGAAAAAAATAAATAGAATTTCTATCGTTAAAAAGTAAATAACAATATAAGATTAATTTTAAACACATCTCTTTTACAGGTTAATTCAATTTTTCGGAAAACTGGACCATGCACGAAGGCTGTTTGTTAATTAATTCCAATCGATTTGAAAATTCATTAAACCGATTAGCCATTGTTCAAAAACAAAAATCAATTTATTTTCACAAAGACGTTTATATCTTGCTTAGTCCTTTTGCTAATCCACCTTTCAAGTTGGACTTAGTTAGTAAACGTCACTTAAGAGAAAGAAAAATGTAGCTACACTCGTTAATTGCCTTAAGTTCGAGCAAACCATGAGAGATGGTTTCCAAGCATATGCCAAGCATATAAGGGGAAGAAATGAACCTTAAAAGACCTAACGTCAGAATTTGATCGCATTGCTATGCTATGAGGTGGTCCCAGCTCAAACGCATAAGTTAGAGCTCTGCAAAAACAATTAACGAAACCGGAAGTCCCAAACAGCGCTTCTTGGTTCTGCGGTGGGATGCACTACGCTGATAAGTGTTGGCAAAAGACATACAAGTGCTCTGACTGTGATAAAGTGGACACAAAGAAGGATTTTGTGACAATCCTAAATAAGAACACAACATTTTACAAAAAGAAGTTCAACTCACATTAGAACACAAGAATATATCTACAGGGCCAAAGTTAACAGCATTTATTCAGTCTCAAAGGTGAAGTATGAGCCGGAAAGCATTGTGACTTTATCAGTTAAACGAAAAAAACAGCCAGCTTAGCTTTAAGCTGTGGAAAAGTGTTCAGCTGCCTATTTAAGGTACAGCGCATCGATATGCGTTCTGGTGCGTGGACACGCTGAATTTCATCAGCTGAGCACTTTGAACAATTTGTGTGTAGCTTTTACAGATGACTATTTGTTTAACAAGTTTAAGCTTCACCTCTTATACACTTAATCACTTCGTTCGTGATTTTCTAATTTTTAATTTTTTTTCACTTTAAATTTAAACACTAAAATTACTTGTACATATAACTCACTTAAAAAAAATAATAATAAAATAAGAAGATATGTATGCAATTAAATTACCTTATATGAAACTTTGTATGATCCTAAACATTTGTTGTTGCTTCTCATTGGTTTCTGCGCGCAGGTAGTAATTAAAAAAATAATAACAAACATTATTTTAAAGATCGTAATGTTAGAGAATTAAACTTCAAGAATATATTTCAATTGGAAAACTGAATTCAAATTTTGTAGCAGTTAAATCATCATGCAAAAATGGAGATCTAGGATGAATATACAATAAAATTAGCCAAAAAAGTCAAGCAATAAATCGGCACCATCTGACTTTAGAGGTGGTGCCGATTTATTGCTTGACTTTCTTCAAGAAGAAACCGTAGACAAATTACATATTACAACACTACTGAATAAGTGTGCAGTTCCCACGATAGCATGCGAACACATCGCAGGTTCTCAATTTTCATACACACCTCGACCATAATTTAAGTTAAAATAAATTCATTCTATTGTTAACACTCAACTAGAAAACAAGTCTTTTAAGTCTTGAACCAAATTCCAGTTCTAAATTATTCATTGGCGACCGTGACAGGACACTACTTAAATAATTTTAAGTGTACCTGAAGTGTAATACAGTAGAATCAGTGATCAGTTGAGCTTAAAAACAAAGAAAAAGAGTGTAGATTCAGTACTCCGTTTAAAACAAAAATAAAAATTATCCGTATAAATATAAACATCCGTCATAACAATAAGAAAATATGTCGAAAATTGGTTATAGTGATGGGCATCCTAAAGGATTAGAAGAGCTATCTGACCTTCAGGAAAAAAACGGGACAAGAAATTTTAGATCTTGCCCGCAACTATAGTTAGAATAGCAATAGTCGAAAGACTTTGACAAAGCTCCTTCAGAAGATTTGTGGGATTTCTTTGACACAAATGACTCTGAAATCCGAGACAAATACTCAGACCAAGGTCACCACGAGTATTTCACAAAGCAGTACTACGATAAGATCAAGAAGGTCTATGAAGATGAGAAATCGGACATCATCAATCGTGTTCGTAACTTGCAAGACCAGGAAGCAGACCAAGCCAAGGAGAACAAGGAGAAAGCACCACCTGCATCCCAATCATCATCACACAGCATTATAGAGAGTTAATTTTATGTTTCTACAATTCGTTTATGGAATTCACTTTCTAATGGATTACAAAATATTGCCTCTTTTACTGCTTTTAAGAGAGAATTATTTTTGCACTTTTTAAATCAAAATTAAATCCAATTATTCTAATTTTAATGAGATCACCACGGAAACCGCAGTCGGTGCTGGGGATATGGAAAGACCACTTTTCCAAGCTGTGTAGTAGCGATTACGAGCAAAACTCCGTCAGCAATACAGAACCATTAAATTTGGGTGCGTAAGACCAACAATTCCATCCAACCGACCTTGACGAAGTGAAGATAGCGCTGGATAACCGCTGGAGCAGACGGGATACACCAGCTCATCTGCAAAATTTGGTCGCAGGAAAGCATGCCCGATGAATTGAACCTCAGCATCGTATGCCCGATCCTCAAAAAAGGAGATCCCCTGAACTGCACCAACTACAGAGGTATAAGTCTCCTTAACATTGCCTATAAGATCTTGTCTGCCGTGCTAAGTGAACGTTTGAAGCCCTTCGTCAACAACCTGATACGTCCTTATCAGTGTGGCTTCAGACCCGGAAAGTCCACCATCGATCAAATATTTACCCTACGGTAGATCTTAGAGAAGACCCAGGAATTTCAAATCGATACCTACCACCTTTTCATTGATTTCAATGAAGATGTGTCTAGCGGTTAACGAGGGCAAGACCAAGTTAATGCTGTCGTTAAGAAAGGACTACCAACATCGACGTCTTGGAGCGAACGTCAACATAGACAGATTTAATTTCGAGGTAGTTAAGGACTTTGTTCATCTGGGATCCGCTATCAACTCAGACAACAACACCAGCGCTGAAATCAAACGAAGAATCACTATTGCCAATCGCTGCTTCTTTGGACTTAGAAGGCAATTGAGTAAAAAAGTCCTCTCCCGAGCAACTAAAGTGACACTCTACAAAACCCTCATCATCCCGGTCCTAATGTATGGTGCAGAGACGTGGACCATGACAACACCTGATGAAAACGCTTTGGGCTGCAGGCATTTTTCGAAAGCTTTTGTTGCTTATTATAAGAAATTATTGAAAAAAATCCCAATAAATCATATATGAAAAGAAAGGTTGTAAATTGGCGTCAAAAAAAAACGTCATGATTGAATTTTAAAAGATATTACTGCACAGACGTTCAGGTACCTAAGATACGCTGTTTTTCAAAGGTTTAATTAAAAATATCTCAAAATATATAAATCAGAGAAATGTAATTTTGATTTTGAAGATAAACGTGACACCTTTAATTAAGTTTAATAGATATGCAATATGCTGATTTTTTCATGTTCTCGTATCAATACATTTTCCTTTAAATACATTCCGCTTATCACAACCTTTAATTTGATACAAAACTCATATGTAATCTTCTATATATATAAAAGAACAGCCTAATTTTGTGTTCGTTCGCTAACCGGGCACACTGGTTGACCGATTTTCCTAATTTTTCCTCTAAATGCAAAAGGTTTTAGGGTAGAAGGTTTAGCAAAAATAAAATGTATTCTTTTCAAATCAAAAATGGTTCAATTGTTAAAAAATGTTAAAAATTTTGTATTTCGCACTACAAAAAAAAAAAAAATGATGAATATACGAACACTCAATTTAGTTTGAAAATTTTGGAAAATATTTTTTTTTTCAATAAAAATATCAAAAAAAATGTCAGTGAAGAAAAAAAATATTTGACAAATATAATTTTTCTTCGACAAAAAAAAATAAATGTCAGCGAACCTAGAAAATTATATTTGAACTAGGTGACCCGGCAAACGTTGTTTTGATATATGACATTTTTAGAGCATGAAAATATGTATGTATATCTTTTTATTTTTTGTGGGTACGTATTTGTTAATTATATTGTTATTTGTTATTTATAACGTTTTGAATTTTGATGGAATGTGTCATTAATAAAATTTAATCAACACTAACGAACTGGAGGTATTCCACGTATAATTATTGTCTGAATGAAAAACATGGTGTGCTCAAATTAAGCCACAAACAGAAATTATTTAGCTTTGAGTCAATAGTCATTGCAAATGCCAATCTGATGGGGAATTGAATGCATTGAAAATTGCATTGGATTCAGAATATTTGCGCAAACTATTGAGCCGAAGTTAAACGATCAACAAAAGTACCTATGTGTAAGACACCATTAGATATGTAAGGTGTGATCAGTCTGAGTGGTGGTATATATTTTTGTGATGCACCCGGTGGAATCGGGAAATCATTTTTGTTATCATTAATTTTAGCATCAATATGATCTGAAATTAAAAAAGAGTTTGCTCTTTCTTCTTCTGGAGTTGTGAGCACATTAATAGAAATAAAACTGACATTACTATATTTCAAAAAAGTTGGTAATGGCCGAATATTTGTGTGAGATGAGAGCACAATGGCGCACAAAAATTTACTTGAAGCCTTTAACCGCAACTTGAAGAATTTGGAGCTCTGAATTTTTTTGTTGCTGAGGACAAACTTTGTCGATTATACCACGGTCAACTGCTGCAGACGAATGGAGTCGTTAAAAACGTCTATTTCAGGAAACTTACATTGGCAAATTATTTAACATTAAAGAGAGAGTGGCGCGCTTGAAGAGCCAAGGACTAAGTGGCTTACTCTCATCAATAATTCTCTGGGTGCGTGAAGAATTTAGGGCACCTACAATTTAACGCCGATTCCAAACGGCAAAGTTGAGAAGCACTTTTTGAAGACAGATGATACTCTAGTAAATTTTACAACGAGATGGAGTTTTTGAATTTTTTGCATTTATGTACCAGGACTGCCTCCACATGTATGCACATTACTATGTTTCGGGACATCAATCAACTTAAACTTTACAGTACTACAAGACTAGCCGTGAAGAAGTCAATGGCAATTGTCTTTAGTTTCCTGTTCGACTTGAATTCACTGAAAAATAAATAAGACGCAAGGTCAATGTTTAAAAATATGTGGTTTTGATTTAAAAATTCCTGTTTTTCCTCATGGTCAACTATACAGGGTATCCTGTTATTTGTCTGCCATATACTTTAGGATGTGATTTTTGGTCATATTCTTAGAAAATAATCCTTCTAAGACAAAGTTACTTTTTCATCACTTTTTGACAATTAACAAAAAGGCTAACTTTGTATTTAAGTAGTGTTCAATTTTTCTTGCCCGAGCAAAGTGTTGACTTTAAGATATTTTTTTTTTTTTTTCAAATAATGCGTAAAAAACATACCTAAAGTTTTCTTATTTTTACCTTATAAACAAAAAAATTAGCAAATAAAATCTCATTGATAAACAAAAACCCATACATTTTACAATACTTGGGAAAATCTAAAACAGCTTAGAACATCGAATTTAGGTTTTTTTGTCAATATTTTTACTGTAGCACTTTATAATATCCCAATAATTGTTAGTTTTAAGAAAATTTATAACATTGTGCAATCCTGAAGAGGGTTAAAAACATACTTATGCCTATACCTGGCTTGCTGTCAAAATCCTAATTAAATTAAATTACCTCTTCTCAGGGAGCTAAGTTTGGGGATATGTTTAATGGGTAAATTAACTAAAAAAATGTGCACGACTGGGTCGTACGAACTTGCTCCTGCATGCTAAAACTAAATATTTATGACTACTTAAATTGCAAAAAGTAGTGTTAAAATAAGAGATATACTTTAAGCAATTCTGATTACACTCTTACTTACAGCTTACACTTAACTCACAAAAAAAAAACTCAATATATAAAAATAATTAAAATTCATTAAGAAAATTAAAATTTGAAAATGTGCCTCATAAAAACATTTCATTCCAAAAATTTAAATTCCAAACAAATTCAAACCTTATTCTTGATTTATTGAATTTTTTTTTTTTGAAAATCGTCGGAGCCGTTTTTTTTTTTAAATTAATTTTGTATATATAAATTTTTTCAAAAATGTCTTAAAATTAATTTGGGTATGCAGTTTTCAAGACCATATCCGTTTTTGAGATACAGAATTTTGAAAAAAAAGTTAAAAATATTTTTTAAAAATACAAAAAAAAATTTGAAATTTTTTTGAAAACAAAATTATTTGAACAATATATACGTACTTTCGAAAAAAAACTTACGCTGATCGGACTTTCAGTTTTTGAGAAAATCTAATAACAAAAAAAAACGGTTCTATGGGAGGTACCGTTTTGGAGCAATACAAAATTTTTTTTTTTACATAAAATACATGAATGTTTAAAAAAATTAAACTCGAGGAAGTTTAAAAAAAATCGTTCGAGCCGTTTTGGAGAAAAAAATGTTTTGGTTTTTGGCCAAAAAAATCGTATGTTGGCTACCGTAAATTTTGATCTTTAAAAAAAAATAAAAAAAAATTGGGATATGACTTTTTGCTCAAACCTCTAATTTTCAAATTTGAAGTCAATCGGACCAGTAGTTAAGGCTGTAGATGCTGTAAACTTCCGACAGACAGACAGACGGAATCGCCGGACCCACTTTTTTCGACTTCTCTATCATCGTAATGTCATATCTCATCCTCATCTCAATTTGTTTGTTTTTTACGAATTCAATACTTGCCATATATTCTATATGTCGCAAGTAAAAATTATGTAAAAGAATTGAAAAACGAATAGATTATTCATCAGATTAGCAAAAACAGGAATGATTTTTCTAAGAACATTGTTCTTTTCTGCCTATCCATCGATTACTGTATTCTTCATCCAAGCCCTGCGAAGCGGGCAGGGTTTTTGCTAGTCTAGAGTAGGTCTGAGAATCAGCTAACATCTATTTTTCATCCCCCTAAATGTAAAGGGTTGTCCACCCCTAATATTTTTTTTGACAAAATGTTTTGTTTTTAGTTTTTATGATACATCTTACTAAAATACATGAAACCCTAAATTTTCAGCGCTTTACGATCAACCCTTATGTTTTATTTATTAATTACAAAAAATGATTTTTCCTTGGCAAGATTTTTATTTATTTTTTTGTCATGACGTAGAATCGGGGTAGTCGGTAGCGGGTAGTAGGTAGCAATTATTGGTGTAGCGGGTAGCGTTTAGAAGTATTGGGTAACAGGAAGTGGGTTAGCGGTGAACAGGGTAACTGGGTATAACGGGATAGCGTGTAGAGGGTAGTATGGTAGCGGGTAGTCGGTAACGATTACCGGTTAAGCGGGTACTGTGTGTAAGTATTGGGTAACGGCTAGTGGGTAGCGGGTAAAAGGTAAATTTTACCTGGGTATAAGGGGGTAGCGGGTAGACGGGAGCGGAGAAGCGGGGAGAGGATAGCGGGTGGTATGGTAGCGGGCTACAAAAGTCTAGGTCTTTTTATATCGATTGAGGCAGTACGGGTCAGCTAGTTTAAATATAATGGTGTTTAAACTTTTCGCTTAGAGATTAAATTTAAAATATGTTGTGTGGTTAAGACAAACTAAAAAGTTAACCTTGGCATGGTAGATGGAACATGTCATACTCAGTTTAGATTTCCATTTTTTATGATGACTGCAGGATACGTTCTTAATTGATTTTCCTAATAGGTAAGAAAAGCTTTTTTTTTCTTAAGTCACTTTACTTAAATAAACATTTTGTTCAGTCACTTAATATGTTTGGGTTGATCTCTGATAATTTTCAAAAATATCAGATCTCTTTTTGCGGACGGAATCAAATTAAAATTGTTGTTATTATTCTAACAGTAGCACCCTGTTCGAAGGATTGAATAAACGAAAAAATTTGCCATATTACCGGGCACATGGAATATACATAGTCGTATGAGGTGGGGGTGGTGGCCTGCCATCCTCGCCAACCAAGACATGACTACCGCTATCAGGATTTGTGCAAGGAGGAGCATGGTTTCCAGAATTTGGTGCTTGTTTTTTTTCCCCAATATTCATAACCGTTGTCGATAAGCCACCAATACCATCTTAAGATTTGCAGCAATAATGATTAAAATTGTTAGGCACATAAAGAAGATTTATAAAATTATTACTTACTTGAATTCTGTTCGTAGAAACCGTTTTGCTGCATTTTTGCTGGCGAGTCAGTGTTAAGTTGTGAAGCAGTAACTGACCTTGTTTGTAACGTAGATGGTTTTGTGTTACTATGGTTGCTTGGCTCATCCAATAACTGTCGCAATCGTTGCAACTGAGCTTCAAGTTGTCTGTTGTGATCTTCCAGAATCTGCATGCGTGCTTCCAATCGACCCTTGTGCTGCCGCAATAATTTTGCCTCTGCCATCATATCCTTCGATAAAAATAACATTCAATCCTTGGGACAGTGACCTTATAGCAATATTTTTATATTTACCTGCCCTTGGTCAGCACCACTTCCACCAAGAGATAAACTCAGACCCAATGGTGAATTGTTCAATCCATCGTCTGCGTTTGTCAAACTGTGTGCTTGCTTTGTAGAAAGCTGCTGATATTCTGCCTGAAGATTAGTATTTTCTTCTTCAAGATCGCGAATTATAGCTTCCAGTTCTTCCCTCTGTTCTGCATCCATAGCTGCCATAACTTGAACAGGTGATTTTGGAGTAATGTTATTCGGTGGTAGAGCTTGACAATACTGGGCTATCAACTGATGTTCATCATCACTATCGGGCGTTGAATTTGGACCAGTTCCGTACTCTACTTGAGCCAACCTAGATGCATACATTTCAAGTCGGGTATGCATATCATTTTGGAGTGTATGAGAAGTGTGCTGTGGACTAAGTGTTGGGCTTTCCAGAGCATCACCTTCAAGGACACTCTGAACTGGGAGATATCCCACTCGAGGATGCTTTTTAAAATACTTTCTGCTTTTGAATTTATTTTTTAGAGCTCTAGTAAAGTCCCTTACGTCTTCGGTTGAAGTTGTCTTTAAAAAAAACGTTGTTGTACATAAAACACCGTTTCATAAAAAATATCTACATACCGTTGTACAATATTCGTGCATTGGATGACTTAACTTATGATTCTTGGCATTTCGACCAAAGAAGAAACATTTTTGGCACATATCGAAATTAAAACATTTAAGGCAACGGTAACGAAAGCCAACAATGGGATAATCTTTGCAAATATTGCACTTTGCCTGCAAAAGATTCAAAGATTTCAATATTCCATAAAGTTTATAATCTTTATCAAACCTGGTGCCTGGCTGCTTCGGCTGCAGCTAATCTGTGCAAAACTGGAAGCCAAACTAAACTTTGAGGTTCATGTTGCAGCCAACCAAGGAAATGCTGAGCTTCAATATAAATCTCCTGTTTACTTTCTTGGGCTGAGAAAAAAATTATAATTCATAGAGTTGGAATGCAGAATAAACATTTTGAAATTATTAAACTACTTTAAATTAATGCACGTTTCATATCACATACGATTTTAGACTGCCAAACATGTGTATACATATTAGTCAAGTCAATAATCCTTAATACAAGCAATCCTCAGAACTGGACTATTTAGCGCCGTTTTCTTCACTATTGCTCAGCTTGTAATAAACTCTCAAGTTGGTCAACTTTAGGGTTGAGAAAATCATTGACTGAGATGAGGGACGCGTGATGGAAAATCGTTTTTACTTCATTACCATAAAGCAGCCGATTCTGCAGTTGTGGGGACGATGATCACAAGTCACAAGCGGCTTGTGACTGATTTCTTGTAAGGGATAGTTGTGACTCGATAACAAATAGGAATTCTGAAATAACAGTCACAATGGATAAACATGACAACATATAGTTCACACTCAGGAATATAGCAGTATAAATTACTTGTTGGTTTCAACCACAGGTGTAGTCAAAAGGGAGATCAAGAAAAAACTTTACAAAAATCCTTTCCTGGATAGCAAATGGATCATTTGTGTCTCTTAAGGTTCTTAAAAGCCGTCGGCGCTGCCAATATTTTTTTTTTTATTTTTAGTGAGCCCAACATATAGTGTAGCATGGCTTTTGAGTGCAGCATAAATTTTACGATAACTTTTTAAGATTGTACAAATGGAAATTGCATGTAACGCTGAGTGTTTATCCCTTCTCGTCAATAAAGTCAAACGAATTTTAGTTTAAAGATGTATTAGATTTATTTTGTATTTTTCTTCTTCGGACTTCTTTTACAAATAGTTGTAATAGTAGAGTAAGTAGTGAATGCTCAGGACAATTTTTTTCAACCATGGTGTTTCTTTTTGTTCTTCTTTTTTTTTGTAGTTTTATTTTCGAACTCGGCAATGGATTCGCCGAGTTTTGGGAATGCTCCAAAATTTAACGAATCCATAAAGTTTGTATGCGTGTACGTGTGAGCCGCTCGCCTGAATGCGATATCGGAGTTGCACCGTAATTTTGAATTCAGCGAGAAATTTGTTTGTGTGCGGGTATGCGTGTGTGCCTATGCATTATTTGCAGTTTTTTTTAAAACATTCTGGTTTAAGACTGTGCCACTATAAAGCGGTAGAACTCAGTCATAATATAGTTTTTGTGCCTTCTAGACCCAGGGGCGTGAAAAGACAAGGAACCTCTTTCGAAGACTGTTTATATCCTTATACCTGGATGTAATTTTGCAATTTGTTTACTTATTTTTTGTATCTGTATTAAGATTAGGTCCTTTTTTTTTAATAATATGTAATTGTATTTTGAAGTAAAATAAATTTGAATAAATTAAGGTATCGTGGATTTATTTTGATTTTTAAATGGATTACATATGTAATCCGCGCGACGACTGCTGCAACTTTTTAGAGCACTACGACTGTTGGGTTAAAAAGAAAACAAAAATCATAGATAGAAAAGTGAGAAATTTGTGGAAGGAGTCAGGAGAAGATATTATCAGTAGGGAAATCACCAGAACTTCGATAAGTAGATTTGTATTGAAATCTTTTTGAAATTCGTTTGGCTTTCTTGTGTTCGATCACAAGATTTGTGGGACGCGCGGTTTTATTTTTACAATTCTTGCATTCTTTCGGGACTGAAAAATAGCTCTCCATTCAATCGGTTTCGTTGCCTATTTTTTGTTCGCATTGTTCTCTTGCCCTTGTGTTTGCAAAATTACTGGTTTCCATTCTATTGCATTTTTGTTGAATTATTTTTTTTTGGAAAAGATTCTAGGTTCTTATACGAATAAACAAAATTATTAAACTTCCCATCAGGGCTTTTAAACCTTTTGTCCTTATCAAAATTTTGAAGAAACATATTCAGCATCCCGGTCAAGAAAACGACTGTATTTATATTTAAAAACTTTCGAGTTAAATTGGTATCATTTTTCTGAATTCGAATTATCCACATCCAGCTGATCTAGCTGATGAGTTGCACAGGTGCTACAATTTTTGTTGCAGTGTACTTTTTCGTCTCGAATTTTTTGTTATTAATTTCTTTCATTATCGACTCTAAAATTTATTAATTATTCTTTTCGGTTCTTCTTAGAGTTAAAAACACTGCAACAATTTTGGCGCCCAACGTGGAGTTGATCTAGTAGCGTTAGGTAGGATTTGGAGGCTGGTTGTGTCAATATTGAGGTTAACGTTCCCCCTCCAAACAGTAGGAAAAGGACTTGCATACGAAGGTGTAGGCTCAACTCGTCCGGAAGTTTCGGTTGTCGAACACGTTCCGAAACCGAGGTCGGGATAAAAAAATAAATAAATAGAGTGGCGCGACAGCTCTTGAAGAGCCAAGGCCTAAGTGGCTTACTCTCATCAACAATTCTCTAGTTGCGTGTGAAGAATTGAGGGGACCTACAATTTAACGCCGATTCCGAACGGGAAAGTTGAGAAGCACTTTTTCATGATAGATGATACTCTTGGAAGTTTTGTCAGTTCTTCGCAAGAGGCAATGTCCGTGAAAGATGAAATAAAAACTTTGGGCACGAGTAGGATTCGAACCCACGACGTTTTGCTTCGCAGCCAACGCACCTAACCACTAAGCTACGGACACTACACCGAGGTCGGGATAGTTCGACAAATAATAGAAATAGGACTAGGTTTGAAAATCCAACAGTTTTGGTTGTAGAGGACAACCAAACTGCTCACAGAAATAAAAGTCAAGTGACAAACCCGTTTGGGAATCGGGGCACTTCGACGAATGAAAATAGGCAGGTTAATTCGCAAGGTAATAGCTTATAACGAATATTTACTTCGACTTACAATCAGATGATATTCCAGCTTGTTCCAAGCAAGATCGAACAGATGGTTCAATGTTAGACCCTCCAAAAGCTGCAACTTCACCTAGTTGCCGAGGTACCTAAGAATACATTCACTTATATTACAAAGCTATATTTTATTACTTGAGGTTATAAGATTCTTACTTGAATGCAATCATGAAGTAGAAGTCCAAGTTTTCTTTGATCCACTCTCCGATCAAAGTCAGCAATCAATCGAAACAAGAATCTGTATTTTTCTTCAAGATGTCCTCTACACAGCAGCACTAGGCCAACCTGAGAAGTAATTTGATGTTAAGCAATATCTTTTTTTTCATAATTCATTTTTTATTAAATTAAACTTATTACTAATTAATTCTAGATGAAATAAAATCTTATATTTAACTTACTGGCCTCAATCGGGCGCTCTGAGAAATTCATGTTCAACCTAAAATTAATACCTTTCGGCAAATGAACTATTGTGTTTTTTTTTTTATTATTTTTTTCGGTTTTTGTTAGAAAAATTTAAAAAAAAACTAACGCATTATCATTATTATTTTCTTACAAACTAATTAAAATTAGGTCCTTAAAAATAAAACTTAAAATTAACTAAAACTACCTAATCTACTTTATCTACCTACCATCTACTTAAAAACTAGAACAACCACATTTTTTGTTATTTTTTTTTATATTTGTATTTTTCAATTTTTTTTTTTTTTTTCTTTATTTCATGTTTTCGTCGTTGTATGTGCCACCATGCTTACTCTACTTAAAACCTAAAATCTACACCCTTAAACTAAAACAGGAATGTAAGCCGGCCAAGGCTCAAAGCCAAGTGCTGATTGAAGCCACCACAACTGGTTCTTCTGCTTCACCCTATCGATTCGGTCCCGTTCGGACACAGCCTTACTGAACCAAAGTAGATCTGCTCCGTCTTGTGCACAGATTAGTTTAAAAGGGAGATGGGAAACCGAGTAGTCAAAATGACAATGCCTACAACCTGTGGTCAACGTTTACTGCAAGGGTATGCGTGTTTTTACCAATACTATCTCAGTAAAGTTAGGCTCCCCATCTGGGGAAAAATTAACCGGTAAATTTGAAAATTTGTAGTTTTAACGTACGAAAGGTGAGTAAGAGTGAGCAGGAGAGGGATATGTTCAGAAAGATGACAAAAAAGTAAAATTGCGTAAAAGAAGAAAATGGCATCAAGTGTATCAAGCAGTCGAATCCGACATCAAAATTGAACATAAATGAAACTAAAGAAAAAGTTTCAGTCCAATAAAGTGCCGGTAACAGGTATTAGAAAAATCTATCATTGAGTATTGGAATAGTGGAAAAATAACACATTTTCTTGTCATCAGAAATATGTACATATATCTGATGTGTTGGAAGAAATATAAATCGAAACACAAAATGGGAAACAAGGCTGTCAAAATGACAGTTGCTTACAAGCTAAAATTTATGGATTATAAATATGTGTGCGTGTGCGTGTTTCCACTTATACATTCCTTCAATCCGTCTTTTCACCAAAGAGGAATAATTTTGGCAGTTAAATTTAAATTTAGAATTTAGAACTTTGAACTTAGAATTACAGAACATTTAGTATAATACTACGTTTTTTCTACCCTAAATTTCAGAAAAGTCGAGATATGTTCTTAATCTACTTCGCTTATTCTCGTGATTAGCGTCAGTGGAATCAGCATATTCTAACACTTAGGCCGTGTGCGAATTGGGTTAAAAAGTGGTTAAAACTTAACGTTTGGTTAAATTTTGACACTTCGTATTTTAAAAAAAAGTGTTGAAAATTAGACTAGCTGCGGAGCAGGTTAAAATATGACAGTAGTGGTTAAAAATTCATCCATTTTTAACCACAATTCATCCAATTCGCACACGGCCTTAATACTCTTTTTAAACATTTGAATGCGTTTTTGCATCTAAAAATGCTTAAGGTAAGGCACAAAAAGATATGTCTTCGGTCTAAGTTTCGGAACGCATCCAAACTATAAGTTCTAGTGTTGTCGTGGTTAGTTTAAGAAAAACGTGTCTGACAATTTCAAAATTCAATCTAGAAATCCACGTTAAATTTGAAAATGCGAAAACAAACAAAAGAGAACTGTTGAAAATAGAAAAATCTCAACTCATCTCTTTGTTTACTCACATGTATTCATGTAGACGAAAAGAAAAAGAAAATGAAGAAATATGAAAAACGAACACCCGAATCTTCTCCATCTTCTTCTTGAGATGGTGCAACGTTGAACCACACTGGACAGCCAAAAAGGATCATTGGCCGTATGAGTGCCATGTAGCAAATTACCTTCACTCTGGGTGAAAGACAACTGCTGTAAAATAGCCGTTTTGTCAGAGTGAAAGCTCCTCTGGCCCTGACGAGAGCAGAATTTATATGTCTGTCGAAATATAGGTACTGATCCAGCCAGATACAGAGGTACTTCTTGCGCGTATCCCCCGATGCCCTAGACAACGGAGTACGGAACAGAATAGTCTCGCATTTCTGGACATTTATTTTCAGTTTGCAGTCATCGCAATATCGCTGAATCTTTTCTTTTTTAATGTTTGTTTATTTCATCAAGTCGAGATCTAGCTCATTATTACTTACAAATTTAACAAAATAACCTAAGACTAATAACAGCAACAAATCAATAAAATAAATACATACACCTATAAATAGTAAAATAACAAATTTACTTTAATTCGATTTAAAGAATATTTTTGAGAGTATTTCTATTTAAAGAAAATTAAAAATCTAATTCAACACAATATGAGACCGAGTTGCCTTAAGCAACGTGAAATTGGTTCATTTTGACCATAGTTTACTCGATGTAAAGTAACGAAAAAGGCATTTGTTGATCTTGATCTTAAAGAATAATTAGGAAAAATAAGACCAATCAATTCTAGCAAAAACGAGCAATGAATTTTATAGTTTAAAATATCTCTGATAAACATAATATCAAAATATTTTCGACGTAGTTCCAAACTAAAGCTAAGTGTACACGATTGCCAGATCTGCAAATATTGCCAGATCTGTCACTGAAAAATTTGTCTCGAATGGCTGACAATCGTGTACACACCAAATTAATTTGCAGACAAATTGTTTGGCTCCTAATTTGCAGACAAATATCTGCCAATTAATTTGTAGATATCTGGCAATCGTGTACACGCAAGCTGACAACCGTGTACACACCAAATTGATTTGCAGAAAAATTTGTTAATCAATCATTTTGAAGGCAAATGAATTTGCAGATGTGGCAATCGTGTGTACACAAAATTCATTGGGAGATCACCACATTTTTTTCATTTTCTGACGGTTCTGCAAACGTCTGACAATTAATAAATTTGCAGATGCCGTTTGAGGAACATTTGCAAATTTATTCATTGGCAGACAAATTTGGCGAAAACTACTGATGTCAAAATGTGTGACAATGAGCTGAAAATAAATTTGCAGATCCAAAATTTGATTTGGTGTGTACACGGTTGGAAGAAAATCTACAAATGTTTGCAAATCTATTGCTAGCTGTTTGGCCAAATTAGTTTGTCGACATTGTCAGACAAATATACGGCAACAGATTTGCAGATGTTTGTAGATTTCTGCAAACCTTGTACATCACAAATTAAATTTTCAGCTCATATTTTCACACATTGTCAGACGTTTGCAGATCTGACAATGATTGTCAGACCTGGCAATCGTGTACACTAAGCTTAAGGATACCATCGAAGGAGATAAAATAAGTGCCTGGTAACACGTCTTTGAATGTTTTCAATCCTTTAACAATGAATGGCATAGAAGGGATTCCAAATTATATAACAGTATTCAAGGATTGATCTCACGTAAAAGAAGTATAAACATTTAAAAGTAAAAGGATCTTTAAATTCTTTGGAGTTTCTTGTTTTAACATAGAAGATGATTTGGGTATGATGTAGTCAACGCCTCAAATGACTTCTGCAGGAGCTGTATGGACGAAGACGAAGAGGAAACATTCGTTCTCCTTCTCTGCAAATGCCCTGTTCTTTCCCTAAGACGAAAACTTCATCTGGGAGAATATTTTTACGATAATCTCAGTGTACTAGCTAACAAGGATATTAAACATCATCTTCGCTTTATAAAAAACTCAAAATGGTTCGAGTAGTAAGAAGTTGTTTTATAGATTCATGTGGTATCGCAATGAGCTTTTTCCCTTGGCCTAAATGTGTGTATCCGCAGTACCTTTAACCTAACCCAACCTTACCTAGGATAAGAAAAAAGACTTCTGTCCAGTTCTTCATATGTATTCCACGGCAGCCGTACATTTAATCGGAATAAAAAGTACAAAATTATATCGATCCTAAGCTCTATGCAAAATTAAATCATTTAACTGTGATAAAAAGTAACCTAGGTCAGTTTCATTTACATTAAAATTTATAAGACAAGTAGGGATATTATTACTATCTACAATGATAAGATTTTACCTTAAAACTCAAAACTCGAATCTGACCAGTTCTTTGGGAATCGTAAACATTTAAAATCCAATTTATTGCCAAATCCAATAGCAGTGTCAAGTCTATTTTGTCAATCACTACATACAAGGAATGTAAAACAGTCGTCATATCAGAAATATCAATGAGCTTATCATTTTGTGCACGTAAACCATGACGATCGAATGATTCTATTACTACTGCCATAGGAATTCTGTCGAAAGCTGTGTAAATAATAAAGTTTAAGGTTAAACAGGAAAAAAACATTCAAATCATTTCTTGTATACCCAATCGTTTTTGCACAGATCGCAGTTTCATTGCTGTTCTATAAGCCGAAAATCGACACTTCATTTAATTCTGCTAAAGACTTCATGAGTTCTATCATTTCTGGATGATCCCAATGGGTTGTTTCTCGTTCGTGACTGCAAATACATGTGCAAATTCATTATGTGTAAAAATATTTCTTTCATGAAACTATACTCAATATAATAAGGCACATTGGCCACTGTCGTTGCACGCTCCCAAGGAGATTTCACACTTTGTCTTAAGTTTGGCAAAGGTCCAATTGTGCCACTGTTGGATGTATGCCTTCCATCGTCGCAATGATCAGCAGAAAGATAAGCTCCAGATGAAACTAGCTGTGTTTGTCTTTCATCCATTGCAAATTGCAAGATCTTCATTCTATATAAAGGAACACAAACGAACATTGGCATTCAATTAAGATTATTAAATGTTTAAATTATTACCTTGTATTTAAATCCTCTAATTTTGAAAGGCAATGAGAAGGAACAAGAACTTGATTAGCCGTAAAGAATGATTGCTGCTCGTTGCAATCATCTAACAGGGCCTCTGCTGTTGTCATTTTGTCGCGAAGTCTCTGAAGATGTTGCATTTGGTCAGTTGCATCTTGTAGGTTAATAGGAGGTCCCCACGACGATTTCGTTGTTTCTGCGGATGCTACTCGTGAGCATAAGTCTTCTAAGATTTTTTGAAACTGGCGCATTTTCTGTTGACACAAAATTGTTCAATGAGTTATCTTTTTTCATATTTTATGATTAGTATAAACCCCTCCACGGGGTAAGCCTTGACGTGGCGGAGCGGCTTACGGTAACTACTACTATGAAGCTTAGAGCTATGCGATCGCGAAACTTGATTTCGCAGAAGGGCCTCCCATGGTCGACAGGTCGAAGCGGAGTAGGCTGTTACTACCAATTACCCCACAACGAAGGAGTGTTCCCACCAAGGCACTCCCACCGAGGGACGGCAGCGAATGAATTTCTTCTTTGGAATCAACGGTGGCGTCTCCAGTTCCAGTTAGGCCGAACTACTTGGTGAACACCTTTACGGGCTACTTCGACTTATTTGAAGCCCAGGCCGTAAAAGGAGCGGTTTTTCCGGCTCTTGCACTTGGAGTCACATCAAGTGCCTGGTACTCCAGGTTGGGGGTTGTGCGTTGGGGTGACTTCCCGACCACGTAGAAAAAAGTTTAGTTGCGAAGCAACAACAGGCCTCGGAAACGGACGGATACACTGATGACGACCCAAGCAAATGTACAAAGGACAACGATTTTCGGATATGCACGTGGAATGTTAGGTCCCTTAATAGACCGCGTGCTGCCGAACAGTTAGCGGAGACCCTCAACTGCTACAAAGCAGATATTACCGCTATCCAGGAAATGCGATGGGATGGACCGGGCAAAAGGAGGATGAAAAAACTGCGACATCTACTATGGTAATTGTTACCGAGAGCAACAACAGCGACTATTTGGATGCGGATTCGTCGTGGGAAGCAGACTCAGGCAAAAAGTCTTGAGCTTCAAATGTGTGAGCGAACGCATCACGACAATCCGAATCAAGGCTAAATTCGGCAACATCAGCCTAATATGTGCGCATGCCCCCACAGAAGAGAAAAAGGACGACACCAAAGACGAGTTCTACGAGCTCCTTGACAAAACATACGAGCAATGTCCTAGTTATGACATTAAAATTGTCCTCGGCGATTTTAACGCAAAGCTGGGAAAAGAGGACATCTTTGGTGGAACGGTCGGAAAGCACAGCCTGCACGACACCACATCCGATAACGGATTCAGGCTGATCGATTTTGCTGCGGGGCGAAATGTTGTGGTAGCAAGCACCTGGTTCCCTCATCTCAACATCCATAAAGGTACATGGAGATCTCCTGATCAATCAACCGTCAACCAGATTGATCACATTGCGATCGACGGAAGGCACTTGTCCAGCATTTTAGATGTTCGAACTTTCCGAGGAGCTAACATCGACTCGGACCACTACCTCGTCGTAGCCAAGGTAGTGCTACGAATATCCCGACAACGGCCAAAACAAGGAAATGCTGCAAGAAAATTCGACGTCGGACGGCTACAATCGCAAGAGATCGCCAGATCATTCTCTGATCGAGTGTCAAGTAACCTCTTAAGGAGTCCTATGCCGCCAACATCAAGTATCGAAGACAGTGGCAACATTGCCAAAGAGCAATTAGAGATGCCGCCTCTAATGTGCTGGGTTTCACACAGCCACCAAAACGAAACCCTGGTTTGATGAAGAATGCAGGCAGGCCCATGCAGCCAAGCAGGAGGCATACAAAGCGGCGCTGCATAGAAGGACAAGAGCTGCTCGTGAGCTCTACGAGCAAAAGAGGAGAGAGGAACGCCGGCTTCTCAGGAGGAAAAAGAGAGAGCATGAGAAGCGTCAGATCGAGGATGTTGAGAGAGCCACAGCAGAATGAAAGTTCGGAGGTTTTACCGAAAGGTTAAACAGCTGGCTCAAGGTCATCGAGCAAGAACTGATGCCTGCAGAGATAAACAAGGGAACATCATAGTAGAATCGCAGTCAATGCTGGGGATTTGGAAAGACCACTTCTGTAGATTGTATAACGGCGACGACGAACAAAATACCGCCGTCAGACAGGAGCCTTTCATCGGACACGATGATAGCCAACAATTCCGTGAACCCGACCTAGAAGAAGTGAAAACCGCAATATCACGGCTGAAATCCAACAAAGCCGCTGGAGCAGATGGACTAGCTGCTGAGTTGTTCAAAGCAGCAGGCGACGAGCTAGATAGGAGCATGCACCAAATCATCTGTAAGATATGGTCAGAGGAATGCATGCCCGATGAATGGAACCTCAGCATTGTTTGCCCGATCCTGAAAAAGGGAGATCCTCTAAACTGCGCCAACTATAGAGGAATAAGTCTACTAAACATCGCCTACAAGATCCTCTCTGCCGTAATATGTGAACGTCTGAAGCCTTTCGTCAACAATCTGATTGGTCCTTATCAATGTGGCTTCAGGCAGGAAAGTCAACCATCGACCAAATTTTCACGTTGCGGCAGATCTGGAAAAGACCTATGAACTCCAAATCGATACCCACCACCTTTTCATCGATTTTAAGGCCGCGTATGACAGCATCTACAGAGACGAACTGTACAAAGCTATGTCTAGTTTTGGCGTCCCTGCCAAGCTCGTTCGCTTGTGCAAAATGACGATGGAGAACTCACGCTGCTCCATAAAGGTTGGCAACGAGCTTACGGAATCTTTCGACGTCAAAAAAGGATTCAGACAAGGCGATGCACTGTCATGCGATTTCTTTAACATCGTTCTTGAGAAGATAGTGCAGAACTCCAACGTCAACACCAGAGGCACTATCTTCCAAAAATCTGTTCAACTTCTCGCGTACGCCGATGATATTGATATAATGGGAAGAACACAGCGTGATGTCAATGGCGCCTTTGTGAGAATTGAGACAGAAGCGGCAAAAAATGGGTTTAGCGGTAAATGAGGGAAAAACGAAGTATATGCTGTCTTCGAGGAAGGACACCCAACACCGACGGCTCGGGCAGAACGTCACAATAGACGCGTATAACTTCGAGGTAGTAGAGGAGTTTGTCTACCTAGGCTCCGCTATAAACACGGGCAATAACACCAGCGCCGAGATCAGACGAAGAATAACTCTTGCTAATCGCTGTTTCTTTGGGCTTAGAAAGCAATTGAGTGGAAAAGCCCTCTCTCGAGCAACTAAGGTAAAACTGTACAACACACTCATCATCCCAGTCCTGCTGTATGGTGCAGAAGCATGGACCCTGACAAAATCGGATGAAAGTGCCTTAGGCTGTTTCGAGAGGAAAGTTCTTCGGGTCATCTTTGGCCCCGTGTGCATTGAAGGGGAATGGCGAAGAAGATACAACAGCGAACTTTACGGGTTGTACAACGACATGGACCTAGCCAGAAGGGTCAAGGTCCAGAGACTCAGACTACTTAAATATTACCTGAAAAATTTGGGAAAACAAAGCAAATGAGCAACAAAATCTATATAATTAATGTATTTTGTATCATTTTAAGAATGGAATGATTTTATTCTAGTCTGTACGGGTGTGAAGACGAATAGAAAATCAAGTCCCTTATAGCAAGAGAGAAGACAGCCCTATTTAAATCTTATCAGAACTTACGGACAACGACGACAGGAAAGACTACATTAAAAGGAAAAAGGCAGTCACGCGCTCCTGGCCGAGGACCACCAAGTCGACAAGGAATGCTAGCGCTTCATCGACTGACTCTTCGACCAACAAAACACAGCCTCACGTAAACTAATCGATTACGAATTAGTAATTAATTGAACAAGAATCCTGGAAGAAGTCAGTGAGGCCGTCTAAGAAAAAGCAACTACTGCCCGTAATTATCCGGGTTTCAAAATAATGATCTGTGAGGATGACGTGACTCTTGAGTATGCATGCTTGTAACATTAAAAATATAAACTTTTAAATCTATTGTTCGGATAGTAAGCCTGCTGATGATTCTCTAACTTAAGTTACTTGTCCTGATTAATTTTTCTATGAATTGAAAAACAATAAGGATTTTTTTTTTTTTTTTTTTTAAATACTGTTCAGAGCCAATACTGTTTCACCAAACGCTAAAACGAGTAAATTAATTTTTTGAAAAGTAAAAAAAAATCCTTCTTGCAAACTTTTTTTCACCAACCACACATTTTTAAAGTGAAAAGTACTTTTCTGAAAAAATGAAAAGGTTTTGTGTGAATTTGCCAAAGAGTTTCTTTCGATTTCGTTTCACCAAACATATTAAACTTTGAATTTGGCTTTCAAATGATGAAAAGCTTTTGAATAATATGCAAAGCAAACATTTCATTTGAGGTTGGCAATTTGTTGTGATAAGTTCGGTTATTTTTATTTTCTATCAATTAATTATTCAATTTCGTCATTATTATGAATAATTAATATACAGAATCATTAAAAAGGGATATATGTTTGTTTGTAAGTTTCTATGTTTGTGTGTATTAAGTCCGGCATGGACTCTGAAACAACTAAACCGATAGTTATGAAAATTCCATGGTTAAGTTTCATTCGAGGAGTTGGACAAGTGGAAATAACAAACATAGATCATTTTTTGAGAGAAATGGAAAGTTCTTGATGGAAGACTCAGAAACCTCATTGATTTTCAAAGGAAATTTTGCATGGAATAGCAGGGGTCTTGTTTTTCAATTAGAAAAATGAATAATAAAAAAGTAAACGAAATAATGAAGCTTGTTTTTAAATAATACATTTGAAAATTACTTTTTGACTATTTAACACTTCCGAAAAAGGTAACTTTTTGGCGTTTTTGTTAACACGACTCACTTTGAAAGCAAAAAAACGTGCTATGATCATCATTTATCAACTTTTGTTTTTGGCATTCAAATTTTTGGTTTATTTCATCACTTTGCAGCCGATGGCCTTAGTCGCCAGTGCTACTGTGTCTGTAGTTCGTTACATTCATGTGCGAAGTAGTTTAATGTCAGGTTAGGGTAGGTTAGGTTGGAGTGGCTGTTAAGATGTTACTGGCTCATTTAGACCTCAAGGGTCCATTGTGATAACACTAAAGAAGTTACTCATGGGAGGCAGGGTTGGAAAAAAAACATGTTTTTTTTAAAAAGAACAAAACATTATGTTTTTTTTGTCAAACAAAAAAAACATGTGTTTAAAACAGTTTTATATACTGTTTTTTTTACTTTGTTTAAAACATGTTTAAAACATGTTTAAAACATGTTTTAAATATGTTTTAAACCCTTTTTCCAACATTATATAATATAAAAAGAAAAAAAATTTACTAAATATTTGACCATTTTTATTCAATCATAATTCAATCGCGACGCCGACGTTCTTTGATATGCTGTGCCTTGCTATTGCAAGTTGCTACTTTTCGCTCTCAGCTACAGTTATTTTGGAAAGACCGACTTTGGTGGTGTAAAACTATAGACTGGGTTCTGGCGAGTGTAGTTTACTCGCAGGTCGCAGCTCGTAGGTCTTAGATTGCATTCGGTCGCAAGTACTGTTACTTGGGACCGAGATCAGTGAATTTTTATTTTTGACTAAGGGTGAAAGCGAATGGAAATGTCTTTCTTTGATATGTTAGGGGCCGGTTATAGCTATCAGAAATACGGATCAGAAAAAAAAATTATTTTCCAAATTTGATTACTCTAGAACTTTATTTGAGCAAAACTATTGATGCAATTCGACGAACGTTTGTTTGAAATATTTTTTTCAAAAAGAATTAAAACATTTATGACCGAATTTAATTAGAAAACTGAATTTAAATTTCTTTCTGATGAGATTTCATTTTTCTGAACAGCTGATGGTAAAAACTTCAAAAATACTCCATTTCGTTTTAATCATGTGTTTCGATTTTTTTCTGTTCCAATAACATCAGAAAAAATTTTTCTGATGATCAAACAAAATTCTGATGTCATAAAAAACGCGCAAGGCATTTAATTTCTAACACAAAGTTCTTGGTTGCTATTAACACTCATCAGAAAAATTCTTAGAGTTTTCACTGTTCCAATTTTTTCTGATGGATTTTTCTGATAGCTATAACTGGCCCTTTCGTTATGAGATGACTTGCTATTTTTCGGTCGCAGCTACAGTTATTTTGGATCGACCGTTGTTGTTGGCGTAAAACTAAAGACTATGAATTCTTTGCTTGGGAGTTTAGGCGAGTGCATTTGAATCCTTCAAGGCTTTAAATGAGACCGACCGACGAGGCGACGAGACGACTGAGTAAATAAGGTATATATATTTGTTGTTGTCGACAAATGTGTAATTGTCATGCTTGATGCGTCATGCAAAAGAAAAAAGAACGCAATATCAAAGAAAACAACCAAATTTAAAACGTCCGATGAGCAATGATATGACTTGTTTTTTTTTATGTGTTTTAAACAGTTTAAAACATATTGTTTTTAATTATGTTTTAAACAAAATGTTTTTTTTATGAGTGTTTTAAACAAAATATAAAAAAAAAAACAAATAAAAAACCCCCCCCCCAGGTTTATGTTTTAAAACATTTGTTTAAAACAAATGTTTAAAACATTGCCAACCCTGATGGGAGGGTAATGAACTTAAACAAATCATTTGTATTTTTAATGAAGTAAGAGATACATTTTGTGTCGATCGTTGCCCGTTCACTGGTACTATCGAAGAAGGGATTACCGAGATAGTTATGCCTTCTATTGGAGAGCGCCGGACATGTACACAGAAGGTGTTGGGCTGGTTGCTCTTCTACCTCGTCCATGCAGCTTCTACAGAAGTTGTTTGCGTAGACCCCTAGCCTCAAAGCATGTCTACCTATGAGGCCGTGTACTACTACTACTACTACTACTACTACTCCAATTGTAGAGCTTGTATTTTGTCTTCTCAGGGAAATCAAGCCTTTTGACCGCTTCAGGTCTATGCTTGGCCATATTTGTTTGGTTGCTAGGCAGGTGGTACCCTGTGACCATCTAGCATTTGCTGATTATAGAGCATATGTTTTGAGAAGATATTTGCATTTGAGAGTTTGTGGAGACAGACGCGACAGATTTGAGAGCGGCCTGGCTGTCCGAGAAGATACGAATATCCTTGCAAGATATAACGTTTTCTTTGAGCCAGGATAGTTCCTCTTTAATCGCCATTACTTCTGCCTGGAATGCACTACATTGTCCATCACTTCCAACTCCGTAATCGGTCTTTGAACCGTCTGGATAGAAGTGCTCCGTATTTAATGTCAGTGTCAAGTCAATTTCATCACTAGCAAGCGGTGTTGTTCGCTTTTTAAAACTTGTAATAACGACGACAAGAAGCAATTTTTCGAATTACGACTGAAAATGAAAAGCTACATTTTGAGTTGGTGAAGCGCCACTTTTCACATTGCAAAAAAACATAAATATTTTAAAAGTAAAAAGTGTTTCATTTTTGGTGAACCACTTTTTACTTTTACTTTGCAGAAAATTATTATTTTGAAAAGAAGCAAATGAAAAGTGAAAAGTTGTTGGTGCAATAGGGCCCAGGTATTGTTCTGTTCAGATTAAATAAAAGCTTTTTCCTCTGAAAAAAATCAGTTTATTTTGTTTTGCGAATTATAAAAAGCTTACCGTCATATATTCATCTAGACGATGTTTCCAGTTATCTGATTTATCAATTAGATTATTCCATTGTTCTGCAAGTTTACCTACTTCCCTTCGAATGCTTCGTGTAAGCTCATGTGTTTGTTCGTCAGCAGACATATAACGGGAATCCGAATCGTGTACTGCAATTAAAGCAAGTGGTAAGTTTGGTTTGAGTTTTGTAAACAAAATTAAAAAAAAAAACAATTCATGGCCATGATGTCAATGAAACAATAAAAGTTGATCCTTAACTATGAAAAGTGAACTACCATTCCTGACAATTTGTGAAATACTATAAAAATACCTGAATAAAAGTTTGTTTTCATTTATGTATTTGAAGCGAAAACACGAAAACTTTGTTAACAAGTTTCGAAGGAATAATTTACGTACATAAGAAACCTGCCGAAAGCAAGATGGATGGATGGATGGATGTATCTTTGTTGCTCACCACATTCGGAACGGCTGGATGGATCTGGATGAAATTTAGCACACTGATAGATTATATATGTACGTTACGTAGTCTTATTGCATAATGCAAAGGATCGAGATAATTTTTTCCATAGGTAGTGGTGATAGTTTAGGGGTTATGGGATGACATGTGCTACTTTTTATCCCGGTAAAATGTACTATTCCTGTGGGATAGATTAGCTTAAATTTTGCATATACCAAAGGATTGTAGTGGTACTGGTAGCTTAGGGGTAAGAAAATAAAAAGAGCTACTTTTTATTGCCGGTTATCGCGGGTTATAGACCATCTACTTGACCAATGGTTCGATTCCTCACAAAACCGACCAAGCTTCATAGCAAAATATGTGGATGACATTTTCGCAATAATTGACAAAAACTATATTGATGCCGTACTTCAAACACTCAACAAATTTCATTCCAAATTACAATTCACCGTAGAACATGAAAATAATTGTGCAATATCCTTTCTTGGCGTCAAAATCATTCGCAATAACAATAAATTAAAGTTTGACTGGTTCCAAAAAGATACTTGTTCAGGTAGACTGATCAATTTTCGATCTAATCATGCTAAACACATCAAAATTAATACAGCTTACAATATGATTCACAAAATACTCACAATCAGCGATGAAGAATTCCACCAGACCAATGAGAGACGAATAACCAACATACTAAGAGACAATGGCTACCCTAACACGGTAACCCGAGAATTAATTTTAAAACAAGCATAGAAGACCGAAAGAACTTGATGATTTACCAAGCAACAATGGATTTTTCAACAGAGTAACTTATATTATATTAAAAACAATATACAAGACATTCGTTTAGCTTTCAAATCGAACCGGACATTTGGAAACCTCTTCTCAAATTTAAAACTAAAAACTGACAACCCAAAAATCAGGCGTCATCTACAAAATTAACTGCAAGGGAAAACCTCAAGAACCATGCAACTTATGCTACATTGGAACTACGAAACAACTTCTACGACAACGTTTTCAAATCACAAATCGGACATCAAAAGCTGAAAAAAACAGCTCTTGCATTACACGCGATTGAAAATGGACATCATCCAGACTTTGAAGGTACCAAGGTTCTTCAAACCGAAAAACACATCTCCAAGACATACACGCTCGAAACTTTACACATCCTTAACAATAAAAATAACATGAATAGAAAACAAGATACACAAGATATTTCATCAATATATTGCTATCTTATTTCCACTAAACCTTAACGGACAAATCTTTTATATTCAAATTAAGACAAATCTTCATACGAAGAAGTTGCTAAAATTTATATAATTGTATTTACATCAAAGTTTTGATTTATGACATAACTTCCCACTTAAATGTAAGTTTATATTACTGTTTGTTATAATTGCGCATATTTATAAGTTTAATTTTTTTCTGTTTCATTAAATAAAGTTCCCCTGAAGAAGGCAACAATCCTTGCCGAAACGTCGGGACAAGTTAAAGAATTTGTTTTCTTTACTCAAAACAAAGTGACCAAATAGCCGACGGAAAGCTAAATTTTCCACCCTCAATATAACTCTTATAATATACATAGGACATAAGTGAAATTAGATTCCACCTTCTTTAAGAAATAGCTTCACATCAAAGTGAAGTTATTAAACATAGAAAAGTGAAGTAATATCCCACCATAGTTGCGATACAACTTTGCCAGAAAAAAGTGAAGGTATTTCCCACTTGAGGTGAAGTTGATTCCCATATAAAGGTAGTGCCCATGGAAGTTATTCCCTTATTTCATATAACTAAAGGAAAAAATAAATGCATAATGGGTTGCAAATCTTTTGGCCGTAGCACTACAAGCAACATAGACCAAAGCCAGTAGATACTACTCTTGAGTTTTTTATGTTGTGAGTCTTTTAGTTGCAATTTACCTTCATTGTCACTGTTTTCGGAAACATGGTTTTCACTCAATATATATTGACGACCGCTCAAGAGATTCTTTTCAACAATAGGCCTCTTATCTTCTAACTGCTGACGAAAAGCCTTTTGATCATCCTACAACAATAATATCATTATGATTTGAAAGTTTATTATATAAAATCGATATTAATAACCAATTGTTTCTGCAAGCTTGCAGCATCCCCTTGCACCGGATTAGATCCAAGCGATGAAAGTTCGGTATCTTTCCTGATAACCCATTCCGTTAACTCACGCAAAGATAAAAGAAGTGTATTCCAATGTTCTGTATTTGATTCGAGGCTGTTTCTGCAACAAAAATACATGCATTTTTAACCATAAATATTATTTTAGAAATTTAAGGTAAAGTATTTTTTGCAATTAAAACTTTAATTTGAAATTTATAGTTTCAATGACGGTAATCTTCTCCCCCAACCATTGGAATTAGAAATTGCTAGACTCGTTTGTTTAATATGAATAAGTAAGCACTTAGACTTGATCATTCTAGAACAAAGCAGTTTCTTACAGAACGTTGACCACCTGCAATATGAAGCACCAAAATTAGAGACAAAAAATTGATCACTCATTTAACTTTTATGGATCACTTTATTATCGAAATACTCGTATCTTTTATTCTTAATTCTAGACAAGTAATGCTTATGACTAATATTTCAAAGCTACTTACTTACTTACTTTCTTATCCAGCTCACAATCTATGAAGCATCTCAGCCTGTGATACTGCAGCCTTCCATCGGGAAGGGTCACTCGCATACACTTTCCAGTCGCCGAAACCAAGCGCTCTGGCATCCGCAGTCACTTTGTCCTTGTACCGCAGGTTCGGTCTTCCTTGTCGTCTCGAACCTGGGGGCTGGGATGAGAAGACTTTCTTGACTGGAGAGTTGTCGTCCGTTCGCTCGATGTGGGGACCGAAAATCGATCGAAATTTTTTTCTATCGAAATCAATCAATTCCCCTTTTTTACTTATCGTCCAGCATTCGGCGCCGTAGAGTAGGACTGGTAAGATTAAAGTTTTGTATAGCAGGCACTTTGTCTTTCGAGTGAGGAGTTTTGAACCCAGTTGTTTTGCCAAACCGAAGCTGCAGCGCTTCGCTAGGGTAATTTTTCTTCGGATCTCCACTAAGGTGTCGTTTGTGGGGCTGATGTGCGCACGTTCAAGATGTTGGATGCGTGCTTAGCGCCGATTAGCACATGCTCGATTAGGTAGGTGGGTCGACCATTCGGAGATCGCCAAGTTGCTGTGTAGATCTTTCGTCTTGGAAACATAGTGCTACTTATCACCGCATTATGAGCTGCAGTAATATAAATTAGTCGGAAGCCCTTATCTGTTGTAACTTCGTGGAGGCTGTGCTTTCCAATTAATCCGCCAAAGATGTCTTCCTTCCCAATTTTTGCATTGAAATCTCCGAGTACGATTTTGACGTCTGGACAGGCTCCGTAGGCTCTATCCAAGAGGTCTCAAAAATCCTCCTTGCTAGATTCCTCAGCTTCGTCGGTAGGGGCGAGTGCACATATTATACTGATGTTTTGTAGTGTGGCCTTGTTGCCGAATAAAGCCAGGCAATCACTAATTGGCTTGAAATCCTTGACTTTCGATCCAAGCCGGTTTCCCACGACGAATCCGTATTCAAATATGTGAATTCTTTGATGACAGCTGTAAAAAATGTCGCAATTTTTTTCTTTTCAATGTCCCTGATCCTGTCCATCGTATTTCCTGGATCGTAGTAATGTCTGCTTCATACTGCGTGAGGACATATTCAAGTTTTTGAGTTGTACCTGGAGTGTAGTGTTTTTACCTTCCAGGTACAAACTCTCAATGCAAAGTCCGGTCGGTGGTTACCACTTGAAGGTAAGGTAAGCACTTAGTGTGTAGGAAAAGAAACAGCATATGCCCCCAGATCCTACAACCCCAACCATTTTTGGATAACATGAATGATACTTAAAATTATTCAAATCGGACCTGACATACATATGTATATAACACTTAATATTATCGCATAATTATTGACATTGAAATTGGAATATTATTTAATACTAAACAGAATAAGTAGCATTAACATTACTACTCGTTTAATATGAATAAATAACGTACATTCGATTAGCATATAAATTTCATAGCGTTTACATGTCAACAACCTGATAGGTCCTTATCAGTGTGATTTCAAACCCGGAAAGTCCACCAACGCAAAGCTTCGACAGTTCTGCTAACAATTTTTATTTACGGACTATTACGTTCCAATTTTGTGCGGTTCACGTAACACCTTTTACTAGCACGACCTTAGCAGCTCTCCCCTCGGCTGTCAAGGTCTTATGCTATTCAAAATCGCCTGTCATTTTACATGTTTATTCTAAAATGTCAACTCAAAAACATATCCAAATTTCAGCTATACAGGAGAAAGCTTATTTTACCTCATCAACTGTTTTACTTTCAATGCACCTGTCGCATGCTTCGCTCATTCTAATCGCCTGTCAAAGTTTTTTTAAAGGTTTAAGGGGCCGACCATAGAATCCGTCAATCCGTCAATCCGTCAGCGTCAATGCATACGTTGCTGCCAACGTATTTGCCGGATGGAACTGTCCCATAGAATACGTTGTAAACTTTGACTGTCTCATTTGCTTGGTGTAAAAATTATTCCCAAAACCGCAAATCTGAACAATAAATTTTAAGTTAAAATATCAAAGTCATTATATGTAAGGTCATATTTCAGTCAATACTTTTGTATGGTTGCCCTGTTTGGCAAAATGCAGCATATAGTCATAAGAAAAGATTGCAAGTTTGTCAAAACAAACTTCTTAAAATGATGCTCAATTTACCTTGGCATCATTCAACTTTCGATCTACATAACAGAGCTAATGTTGGGCTGATCGAAGAAAGAATTGTAAAACTCACCACAAATTTCATTAATCGACTTGAACTTGCCGAGAACAACTTGGTAAGCCAACTTACGATCGAAAATTAAATTGTTGTCTAGCACAAATCATTAACTGTGATAATATACCTAATTTCTACATTAATTTATTATATATCTATGTAAGTTTTTCTTGTTATTTATGTATATATTTATTAATTTTGTATTATTATTATTGTATCATATTCTATATTTATCAATTAATTTATTTATTTGTTTATTAATTTATTAATTTATTTATTATTTGATTGATAATAATTGATTTGTTTAAATATTTATCTATCTATTTATTTATTTATATATTTATTTATCTTATTTATTTATTATTTATTTATTTATTTATCTATTTATGTTTATTTTTGTTTAAATTATTTATTTTCTATTTGTCAACAACAATCCTTGTTGATATATATACTTTGTTTTTTTTATGTTAACTTATCATTTTTATTATTGAACTATAAATCAGGTTATTTCTAAACCAGTTATTTCTAAGCTTGAATGGAGGGTTTTTTCAATCGTTTTTCCCCCACTTATCGTTTAAAACATAAATTCTTGTTCATACATATGGTTATAAACAATATTCTAGCTGAAAGATCATTGTATCAAATCACTATATTATAAAATGTACGGTAGCAAACCAATGTAAAACTTTAAACGAAATAAAAATATCTATCTATCTATCTAAAATATCAAAGTCGTGAAAAAATTATTTTCTTGCACATAATTTTGAGAATTCATTGATTTTCCTTGTTGCTTTCGGAACACATTGAATTGACTGCTCGTCAAATTCAGTTGTCAACGCATCAACGGACGCAAAAAAGTAGAAAGTTAAGCAAACTCTATCCGTCGTATCCGTATATGCGTTGCTTATGGGACGAGTTTATAAAAACATGATTCTATTGTGCTGTCAGTTGAAAACGTCAACGCTGACGCACTGACGGATTCTATGGGTCGGCCCCTTTACAATTAACAAATTACAAGCTATTGAATATTTATTTAGAAACAAATTTATTAATTTATTTATTTGCTCGGGATATCCGCATTTGTACCTTGGCTACAACAAGGTAGTAGTCCGATTCGATGTTGGCAAATCGTAGCAGAAAAGGAGGAGGGGCGCACAATGTCACAAACAGGAACGAGGTTCGAAAGTGTTACAAAAAGGTAAAACGAATTTCCAAGGCTTATACATCCCAAACCAAAGCCTGTAGAGACCATCATCGAAACATCGTAGTGGAACGACAGTCAGTGTCGAGGATAAGATAAGATTAAGATAGCGATATCTAAACTTAAGTCGAACAAAGCCGCTGCGCTGGAGCAAACGGGCTAGCCGTCCAACTGTGCAAAGCAACTGGAGATGATTTGGTTACGGGCATGCACCAGCTTATCTCCAAAATTTGGTCGGAGTAAAGCATACCCGTCAAATGGAACCTCAGCATCGTATGCCCGATACTCAAGAAAGGAGATCCCCTGAATTGCACCAACTACAGAGTCTCCTTAACATCGCCTACAAGATCTTGTCTGCCGTGCTGTGGAAACGTTTGAAGTCCTGTGTCAACAACCTGATATGTCCTTATCAGTGTGGCTTCAGAGCCGGAAAATCCACCAACGATCAAATATTCACCCAACGGCAGATCTTGGAGAAGACCCACAAACTTCAAGTCGATACCTACCACCTTTTCATCGATTTCAATGTCGCGTATGACGTCGTTTCAATGTCGCGATGACAATGGAAACCTCACGCTGTTCGATCATGGTGGGAAAATCTTAATGGACGCATTTGATGTATAAAAAGGTTTTATACAAGGCGATGCGCTGTCATATGATTTCTTCAACATCATTTTTGAAAAGATTGTGCAAAACTCCAACGTCAACACCAGAGACACAATCTTTCAAAAGTCCGTCCAACTACTAGGATACATAGATGATATGACCTAATGACCAAATTGGAAGAACTCAGCGTGATGTCAGTGGAGCGTTTGTGAGTCTTGAGAGGGGGGCCAAGAAAATGGGTCAAGCGGTTTACGAGGGCAAGACCAAGTTAATTCTGTCAACAAGACACATCGATGTCTTGGAGCAAACGTCAAGATAGGCAAATTTAACTTCGATGTAGTTGAGGACTTCCTCAACCTAGGATATTAACTCAGATAACGACACTAGCGCTGAAATCTAACGAAGAATCACTCTTGCCAATCGTTGTTTGTTTCCCGAGCAACTCTAGTGACGCTCTACAAAACCCTTATCATCTCGGTCCTTATGTTTGGTGCAGAGACATGGACCATGACAACATCCTATGGAGTGATTGGCTGCGAGTGATTTTTGGTCTTGTCTGCATAAATGGAGAATGGAGACGAAGATTTAACCAAGAACTGAACGAGCTGTTCAGCGACACTGACCTAGCCAGAAAAGCTAAGGCCCAACGACTTAGAGGGTTGAGTCATGTTGAGCGAATGGAAAATAATGCTCCGGCTAGACGAGTCTTCGAATCCAATCCGGAGGGACGTCGCAAAAAAGGAAGACCGCAGGTAGAGCACACAGGTGGTAGAAGACCTGACCTTGGCGTGCGAAATTGGAGACAACTAGCTAGGGATCGAGCTGGCTGGAGACGTTTGTTGGATGAGGCCTTGGTCCGACCTGGACTGTAGCGCCACCATAAGTAAGTACGTTAGTACAATTTTGAAAAATGTTATATACCTATGAAAATTAATTAAAAAAAACCCGCTCTGAGAATTTCTTTTTTTTTTTTATTCGAAAAATCAACAATTTCTTAAGAAATGTTATGGTACCAATTTTTTCAGATAAAAATGTGTTTTTGAGGTACACATTTCAATTTCAATTTATGGTTATGCATTTTAGTTTCGGAATACAGGAGCAAGTTCGTACGACCAGTCGTGCACATTTTTTTTTTTCTCAAAAACGACAGCAAGTTTTTGCATCGATTTCTACTTTAACCAATATCGAATAAAAAGCATTGAGTTTTGAAAAAAAAATATTAGTACTTATTGAATAAAATAGTGACACTTTTTTCACGTTTTTTCTCAATAATTTGGAGTTTGAAAATTAAATTTTTCAAAAAACAATTTTTTATTCGAAACTCATTTGCGATTCTACTTTTAAATCGTACTATGTATGAAAATAGAATAGTATAGAATGCTAGTAATGCCAAGCTACTTGCTAGAAAATTTGCGATTTTCGAAGAGTCTCGGATTTTCTGACACAATAAGCAAAAAATAAAAAAATATTTTCTGTGGAAACCAATTGTACGAACTTAAAATAAAGTGTTTTCCAATAAAAGCCGAGTCGATTTGAAAGTTGAATATCACAATAGGCGTGTTTTTTTGCAACGGTATATACGCTTAAAATGAACAGTGCACAAAAAAAAACGACAAATTTTTTGTTTAAGCAATTTGGCATCACAAGTTGATTGATAAGTAAACGAGAGTGAGAAAGAAGAGCAACGTCAGCGGGATTTTTTCTCCAGAGAACAGAAAAATCACATGCTCAAAGAAGAAAACAAGAGAATGAAAGAGAAGAGATCTGGAGTAGAGAAAAGAGATACGAAGGCAAGGAACATACAAACGTATCGCAGATTGGTTTCCTTGTTGAGTTGAAAATATAACAATCAGCAAAATCATTAGCTTGCTTGGGTAATATTACATGAATGAATTCGAATGAATTTCGGAATGAATTGTTGAAAATTCCATTGAAAACAAAAGGGTATATGGTAGCATTGTTTTTATATCCGCTTATTTCAAAGCGTGGATAATTTATCGCGCTAAACTATAGCGGATATAGAAGAAATTTATTTTTGTTGCAATTTGGTCATGTCAAATATTTCTTAAGCGTATATACGCGTGCAAAAAAAACACGCCTAATTATTACCAGAAGCCGGTGCTCCACTCGATTCCAATATATTATATATTTGCTGTGGAGAACTTTGAATTAAAATATAAAATATTGATAGCGAACAAAATTATTTTGATACTGTGAATTGATTTCCGACTCGTTTTTCGAGGAGTGATATCTTGTTTTTTGTCATTCGCGCCTGTGAGACATTTTCTTTATCATCGTATTACATAATTGTGCATATTCATTCGTTTCACCACTATCTATTTGAATCGGATGAAATCACGACATTCGAAACCAAAAACACATTCCTCGGCTTCGGCTGTATGTATTTGGCTGTTGGCAAGAGTAATTATATAGCTCGAAACATAACGAACCACTCATTCCCTTGATGGCTTCGTCGAACAGTAGTCTTTTTACTTCCACGAACAGCGGAGATATTTTAGGCAGATCTTGCGTTTTGCTGACGTAAGGGTGTAAGAAGATTGTTCAATGATTCGGTGGACTCAAATTTGGCCACTAAACATTGATTGATGTTCTTTGAAGGACGACCATGTACCCCATAAAAAGATTAAAGAGCGCATATGGGTGCTTTCAGAGAACACTCGTGTTGCTAATAAAGTTTTACAATTTGTAGGTAAATAAGGTACGTATTTCTCCGCGCTGTACCTTGCCATTATGATTTTTCCTTAGTGCGTGAATAAAACAACAACAATGTTGACAGAAAGTTAAAGAAATAATATGGGTGCCACGAACCGTCAAAATCAACTCGCTCCTATTGGCAAACCCCACAGAAATATGGAAAGTGTGGTTACAGTTATAGCATATTCCCATCGACATCATTTTTAATCCATTAAAATAACTTAATACCAGTTTCGTTCCCAACTACCGCTTTTCTAAATATGTCTTCATGTATCTTTTGGAAACTAAGTGTTAAAACATGTCTTTACTTACTACTCGCTATTTGCTATTTTGCCTTGTTTTGAATTCTACTTTCGAGAGTCGAAAGAACGTATAATTATACTTGGCACTACTAGAACTATTCGACTATCGCATATAAAAACATTCTTATAGAATTACAGAGTATGAAATTTGCGAATTCGAATAATTTTATTGTAGAATCGAATTACATAGTTAGGCCCCAGTTGTTGCGTTAACAGAAAAGAATATCACGGCATTGTTGTGGGCAAAGCTGTTGATCTCTAATATTTCTTTTATAAAATATGCCAGGATACAATCGCACTCCCACTCACTCTTATAGGATTTGTTCGTGTCTCAACCCAACCTACACGCTCATACCCAGTTACAACATTTGCTCGTGTACATGTGGTACATAGACACTCACTCACTCTCACAATTTAACTTTATCAAAAGCAAAGTAAACGGTCCAAAATTTCTCAATTATTCCTTGCACTCTTCTTGTGTAAGAACAACGAACATAGTACAAAAATAGTTAGAAAAATCGCAAAATAAATTATTTTGCTAGACACGTGTTTTGCAACACACGACAATGTTCTGAATCTTTTAAATGAAATATAATATTGCAAATATTTTTTCATCAATGGTAATTATGTCAAAAATTTTCAAGTTTAATTTACTCTCTTTCGGCAACAATATATGCAATATGTAAAAAATGCTCTAACGAAAATTCAATATTTGGAAGAATGAAATAAGAAATACAAATAAAGAACAAATTGAAAGTTTACCTTATTGCTTCGCTTTTCGATTTTAAATTATTCCACCTTTGGTTCATTTCATCTAGCCGACGTTGCAGCATAACAGCATCTTCTTGTGAAGTCAGTGAACCAAGTAACTTCTTACCACTTATATCAAGGTTTTCATAGACCCCTGATGTGTTTCTATTTCTGATTGCAAATCCTGTTAATAAAAAATAATATTTATCTTAAGTGTTTGGCATCGAATTTTGAGGGAATGTTCGGGTAATGATGTAGATGGGTTCTAAGCAAAAAAATAGACGGCTCTTTGAAGAGCCAAGGCCTTAGTGGCTTACACTCATAAACAATTCTCTGAGTGCTGAGTGCGTGTGAAGAATGAAGAGCAAGGGACCTACAATTTAACGCCGATTCCGAACGCCATAGTTAAGAAGCTTTTTTTTCATATACAGTGCCTTGCATAAGTATAACCGCACCGGAAAAATGCATTTATAAGAAAATCTACTGAAGGAGTGACTCCTTACTATTTTTTTATTGAGTTGCATCACTGATCAAGCAAAATGAGAAGAAAATAAAGAACCGTTATTTCCTCTCCTGGTGTTTAAAAATTAAAAACAGATTTTGATGTATTGCAAAAATATAACCGCATTTATTGTTTTTTGTTTTTTCTTTGTTTTAAGTTCATTTTTAACAAAAAATTAATATGAAATTTTGTTGCCTCTATTTTCCACCAATCTAAGAATTCTTTGTGGCATACTATTAACTAAATTTTTCAATATTGTGTCATCTAAAGCGTACCATTCTGTCACAACTGCCTCTCGCAGCTCAGCAACACTATCAAATTGCTTATTATGGGCATACATTTTGCGAGTTAAAATTCCCAAGAGATTTTCGATGCGGTTGCAATCTAGAGAATATGACGGCCACTCCATCAAATTAATGTTTTTCTATTCGAACCAATCCAAACTTTGACGACTTACATGAATTGGGGCATTATCTTGCTGGAAGACATGCTCAACTCGTAGAAATCGTCTTAAAAAAGGTACCAAATACTCCTCGAGGACCGAAGTGTGGTGAAGGCAAGTGCAATCTTAACACGCTCGCAGAAGGCCCCACAAACCATATAGCTGCCACCACCAAAGTTCCTCTTGGAAAAAAACTTTTTCTCTTTCCTCAAATCGTGCCAATATCCGCTAAAACCATCTGGTGCATCGAGATTAAACTTTTTTTCATAACTAAAAATAACCTAATAAAAAACATTCATTCCAGTATGCTATTTGGAATAACGAGATTTTAGTGTAGATTAATAGAAAGTCAGTTACGGTTTTCCAATTCCGATTTATGTTTTGGCACGCAAATTCCAATCTTTTTTGTTTGTGGGCTGCTGTTAAATTTGGAGCTGGCACCATTTTCCCCCGAACAATCCCACTGCTTTTTAAAGCACGAGAAACGGTTGAAACCGAAACTCCTAAAACCAATTCGTTACGAAATTCCGACAAAGAATGCACCGAATTGGATGCAGCATTGATTAAACGCCTCTTGTCGCGACATGTCAGCTTCTGCGGACGCCCGGGTCTTATTTTTGTCCCATAAGATTCTGGATGTTTTAAATAATTTCGAACAACACGATCCGATCCTGAAATTCGTCTTCCAATAGCCCTAAGACCTAAGGGGCCGACCCATAGAATCCGGCAATCCGTCAGCGTCAATGCATACTTGCTGCCAACGTATTTGCGGATGGAACCGTGCGTAACACGAAGGTCATTGTTGGTTATTTTATTTAAAAAGCATTGACTAATGTAACTTCAAAATGTGAACATTTCGTACATTTTTGCAATTCATCGAAAATTTTTTTGCAATTTTGTCAACTCCAGGGACGAAAACGTTGATATTTCTTCGTCACAGCTTGCATAGAGCACACGTCAATAAAAAATATCAGGTACTCATGCGTAGCTGGGCGATACATGGGTCGGCCCCTTAAGGCCGCTTGACCGAAAAGCCAAGATTTTCCCTCTTTAATTTCGCTTAAATGCGTACCACGAGGCATTGTTGTTTTTTATTTAAAAACACTTGACTGAATGCAGCTTCAAAGAGATTTGCATTGTGCGGTTATATTTTTGCAATACATCAAAACCTGTTTTTAATTTTTAAACACCAGGAGAGGAAATAACGGTTTTTTTATTTTCTTCTCATTTTGCTTGATTAGTGAAGCAACTCAATAAATAGTAAGGAGTCACTCCTGTTGTAGGTTTTCTTTTAAATGCATTTTTTCGGGTGCGGTTATACTTATGCAAGGCACTATTTAAAAGATATTTAATAAAAGTGAATTTACAAATAATAAAAGATCTCTTTTATATTATTCAGAAATAGCCAACAATATATATTTTAATTGTTACTTACTCTGTACATTACAGGATTTCTTTCAATATCAGATTCAGCATTTTCAACCAATGACTCTGTTTCAGATAAAAATGCTAAAAACTAGAACGAATTGCTTCGGTTAAAATAAATGTAGTCAAAAAAATAAATAACTTAAGCATACCTTATCCATTGTACGATCAAAGGACTGCAAACTATGGAGGGCAGCATGCAATTGCTTGCCGCGATGAATGACACCATTGTTTAAGTTGGAATATCTACAAAGCAATAATATTTAATCGTCATTTGTTTGTATATAAGGTAATAAGACACTTATAATTTTATTCCTATATTGATTCTTAAAATTTATTTTGGCTCACTGAGAGCTATCATATTTGTGTTTCTTTTTTTGTTTTGAGTTTTGTTGGGATTTTTTTTTTTTTTTTCAAATATATTTCCTAATACTTTGGTTGTGATTTATTTCCAACCAATTTTCGATCGAAAGCAAATCCCAAACTGTGTTGGTACTTAGTGCAAAGCCGAGAAAGCTCTTTTAAGAATCAATAGCAATAGAGGATTCATTAACGGATACTTCTATTAGCAGGACAATTGATTCATAGCTCAGACTTTCTTTTGGTTTGGGGTCGAAATCTGGTATATGATAAAATCTTGTATTAAAACTCCTGTATCATAAAAACCAGTACGTGAAAATACTGTATATAGTTTGGTGTTAACCTTTTGTTCAAAATGAAAGAAGTATTTTCCTTAGTTATTTTATAATTCTTTACTTTAAACTTAAATATTAAGTAAAGACTATAAGTCGATTGAGCTCAAGACTAGACTGAGGACTTAAAATACACACAAGTGAAATTAAAACACTTTGCATAATTTGTACGAAGAAAGTTTTATTTGTTACAACCTTACCAGCGTTAGAACCTTGCTCCGATCGGAACAAATTTGCTCCACTTTTAGGGAAAAATTAAAATCTACTCCGACGCTCCGATTTTTCAAGATTTACTCCACTTTTTCCACAAGAAAAAAAATTGTTAACCTAAACCACATGTTATTATAAATAATGTATAGCAGTATATAGCTTAGCGTTGCTTGAGGAAAATTTAATTAAATAAAATTATTGCCCCTGAACTAATCTTATTCAAATCAAGACCTTGTTTCCCTTTTTTTGAACATTGAAGAGGTTATACCGATGGGTTATGGACAACCAACATCGTGAGATTCATGATGGAACTATTCAATTTAATGAAAAGAATATTTGGAATTTGTGTTATTTAACACTGCAGTTGGGCTGCGTCCGTCAATTCCATAAATGGATTATGTATTTGAACAACGATAACAACTTAGAGGTGCTTCCACCAATGGCTTTTTCTGTCAATTCCTTTATTTGGCTGGAGTTATAGCTATTTCACGGGAATCAAGCCGATCATCAGACTCCTTTATTAGTGGTGCTGTCTAGTAGTTTTCCCATTTTAATCGAAAAACTTTTTGAGTTCACATTTGGGATTTGAACCTAAGACCAGCTAGTTTGGAAGCCAATGCACTACGCACTGCGCTAACAACTCCACTGATGTTTTGGTTTCCCATTGCAGACTTTTTATTGTTTATCAATTGCGATGAATAGACATGCATTTTTACAAGTTCCTCAAAGTATGCTATCTTGTTCCGCTTTAATTTTTTCTTAGACGTCAATTGGGATATCTTTCAGCGTAAAGTCTTTCAGCTTCTCGATCTCGACCATTAGCTAAACCGTAGCAGAAGTGCATGTCCGCTAACTCTTCTCGAGGGTAAGAGTTTGACATTGTTATGTGTTGATGAGTCAATATTTCAATTGTTTCCAATTGTTGTTTACTAAATATGCAATGCCTTTTATTCACCTTCAGGTCTTTTCGTTCTAGAAAAATTGCGGTTTAATCATCTTAAGCTCCTAGCAGCTCCCTTCACCGGCAGGTGGCCGCGGTCAGTTTTCAGTCGTTATCAATGAACAAAATGATTAATCCAGGGAAAATCCAATACTTTTCTACTTTATTGAGGCCTCATAAAATTCCAATTACAGAACAAATATTAAAAGAAAAGTTAATGTTTCATAAATTTATAAAACTAAAAGTCGAGATAGGTAAAAATAAAAACAAAGATTTTCTTAGAAAAAAGTGGTTCTGTTTTTTTTTTTTTTTCAAAAACGAAAAGACATTTTTGCACCCGGTTTTCTGTTTTCGACTAAAAATTAACAATGGCATTGAATTTTTAAAACAAAATTAGTACTTATTTACATAAAATTTTGAAAAAACTTGTTCAAAAATGATTTTTTGTTTTTTTTTTTGAAAATTTTGGGTTTGAAAATAAATATTTTTTAAACTATTCGTTAAAAACAATTTAATTTAAAACAAAATGAAAGAAGATGTTTCTGGCTTTCCAAAAAGATACAAAACGGTGTTGTTTTTTAATATTTTTTTTTTATAAAATAAGTCAATTTTTCAGAATTGCTCTTCTCGGCTAAACGGGGGGGAATAGAATACGATTTCTTTTTTATCTCAACTCAACCTTCACGCTCTAGCTTTTTGGCTCAACGCTCGTGAATCACCCTATATATATATATATATTCCCTATATAAAGGGAATCGGACGACATCTATTTTTCATCCCCCTAAATGTCAAGGGTGGTGCACCCTTAATTTTTTTTTTTATTATTTTGGACACAATTTTTTATTTTCACCCCTCTATGAACAACCCTTATTTTCATTTATTAATTAAAAACTTTTGTTGGCAAGATTTTTATTTTTATTTTGTCAAGACTTAGAAACCGGGTAGTTGAAAGCGGTAGTAGCAATTACTGGTGAAGCGGGTAGCGTTAGAAGTATTGGGTAACGGTAATTGAGATAGCGGGTAGTAGGTAGCGATTACTGGCTAACCGGATAGCGTGTGTAAGTATTGGGTAGCGGGCAGTGGGGTAGCGGGTAACAGGGTAACTGGGTAGCGTGTAGGCGATAGTGTTGAAGCGGGGAGAAGGTAGCGGGTGGTATGGCAGTGGGCTACAAAAGTCTAGGTCTTTTTTATATCGATTGAGACAGTGCGAAGTCTGTTGGGTCAGCTAGTATATATATATATATTTGATTTTGGTTTCGAATTATCAGTGGAAGTTCAGGAAAGTACGGTGAGAACCTTTTGAAAAATGCACAAACACGTGTTGAAGCAAAATAATTTTTTTGAAGAATTAAAACAAAGAAATGTAATTCATAATAAAAAAAATAAGGTTTTAAAAAATAAAAACTAGCTTCCCCGGCTATCATTGCTTTGCAAGTCAACAAATGTTTCTTCAAATGTTCAAAAGCATTCGAGAAAGCTTTGTTTGTTTTTTTGGTTTTTAATGTAAGAAATAAAATGTGAGAATTAAAAATATTACACATATGTAAATATGTACCTGATTTCCCTCTATCTATCTATCTATCTACTTCAGATCCAGAGCGCTTGCAAGTTTAAAAACTAAATTCAAAAGACCATTCATTGTATCTTATAGGAAATAAACAAAACCCAGTTAACGAAGTTACTATTCCAATAGAAAATAAAACGGATGTTTGGCAATAACAGTTTAAATAAAAAAAAATCATATATCATGGTCATGGGTTACAAAAAAAAAAAAAAAATATTTAAGCGTCTTCGATAAGGACCACACCTCATATATCTTTTGAGTCAGAACCCTAAGTTATAAAATACAACTCTTTATCTATTCAATTGAAATGACCACACTTAAAAGTTATAAGAAGAGTTAAGGACGTACATTTCTTAAACAAACAAATGTCCAATGTCTTCTAGACATTCATATGAAATATTTTTTTTTCGTTGACACAACGTATGTCGTGTCGGCTAGTGTTTTTCTAAATTAGTATTTGGACCATCGATACTTTACTAGATGACATAAAAAAAATCGAGCTAGCTTAAATGTATGTTTAGAAAACTGAGATGAGATATTATGTTTCACTAAAAAAACACCATAACATTATCGAAAGCATTAGCTTACCATTGCTATGCAGTGATACTCACAATGCGTTTATTTTTACCCACCTTATGTTTACAGCTTCTGTCATTTTTTTAATTTTAGAAGTATCGTTGGAAGGATAAACAGCAATTAATTTTTGTGTAAGTGTATTGAAAAGTTCAATTTGTTGCTTATTTTGGTGAAGCTCAGCGTGAAAAGACTAAATTGAATGCATGAAATAAGATGGTGTTGTAATTGAATAAATATTAAATAAGTGTAATTGATAACACACCTTTTGCTCCTTGTGCTGTGCTTCCAGAACATCTGCTGTGGTTGCAACAGCTCCCATCCGCTCAGCCCTGTTTTCCATTCGAGTTAACCACGTTTCTATTTCTGCTTTCTTAGTTTCATATCTAGAATTGTTTGTGTTTTAAGTATATGGAACATGTAACTCCAGCGTCAACATTCAAAATTACCTCTGTGAATCTCCAAACATATTTTTAATTTGAGCTGATCGTTGTAAAACTGCTTGTGATGCATCATCCCAATGTTCTCGCAATCTTGTGACTGAAACAGAAAACAGTGTTCAGAGAAATTAATTGGAAAAAGAGATAAGAATATTTTATTTTTGGGACTCGGCTCATTAAGAAGGTCTTGAGTTTCATCAGCGCATCACGACAATCTGCATCAAGGCTAAATTCACATATATAAGCCTCATCTGCGCTCACGCCCCCACTGAGGAAAGGGATGAAGACACCAAAGACATTATACGAGCTCCTCGACAAGACCTATAACTATGAGCAATGTCCTAGCTATCACATTAAAATAGTCCTTGGAGATTTTAATGATAAGCTGGGTAGAGAAGAAATCTTTGGATGGAATAATCGGACGACATAGCCCACACGACACCACATCCAATAACGGATTTAGGCTAATCGACTTCGCTGCGGGGAGAGACGTAATGGTAGCAAGTATGCGATTCCCACATCTCGATATCACAAGGAGACATGGAAATCTACTGATCAATCAACCGTCAACCAAATTGATCACAATGCGATCGACGCACGACATTTCTCTAGCATGCAAGATGTCCGCACATTCCAAGGTGCCAACATCGACTCGGACCACTACCTTGTTGTAGCCAGGATACGAATGCGGATATCCCGATCAAGGCCAACACTTGAAAATTCTAGGAGAAATTTCGACGTCAAGCGGCAAAAATTGCATTTGATTCTTTTCTGATCGTGTCTCCGAAAATCTCCTCAGAAGTCCTTTGCTGCTAGTACAAAATGTAGAGAACAAGTGGCAACACTGCCACTGCATCAGAGATGCCGCCTCTGAAGTGCTAGGGTTTACACGGTCATCACAACGAAATCCCTAAATTGACGACGAGTGCCGGCGAGCACATGCAGCTAAACAAGAGGCATACAAAGCGGTGCGAAAAGAAGGACACGAGCAGCTCGTGAGCAGAAAAGGAGAGAGGAGCAAAAACTTTTCAGAAAGAAAGAAATTGAGCATGAGAAGCGCGCCATCGAGGAGATTGAGGGATATGACAACAGGAATGAGGTTCGAAAGTTTTACAAAAAGGTAAAGCAAACCTCTAGGGCTTATACACCCCGAACCGAAGCCTGTAGAGCCCATCATGGGAACATTGTAGTGGAACCACAGTCAGTGCTGAAGCTGTATAATGGTGATGACGAGCAAAACTCCGCCAGAACCATTCAATTTGGGTGCAGCTAGCCCAACAATTCCAGTCACCTGACCTTGACAAAGTGAAGATAGCGACATCTAACCTTAAGTCGAACAAAGCCGCTGAAGCAGACGAGCTAGCCGCCGAACTGTACAAAACAGTTGGAGATGATTTGGTTAGGAGCATACACCAGCACATCTGCAAAACTTGATCGCAGGAAAGCATCGTATGCCTGATCCTCAAGAAAGGAGTTCCCCTGACCTGCATTAATTACAGAGGTATAAGTCTCCTTAACATCGGCCACAAGATCTTGTCTGCCGTGCTGTGTGAACGTTTGAAGCCCTTCGTCAACAACCTGAGAGGTCCTTTTCAGTGTGGCTTCAGACCCGGAAAGTCCACCATCGATCAAATCGATACATACCACCTATTGATCGATACCAAGGCCGCGTATGATAGCGTCTGTAAAGATCAACTACATAGAGCAACGTCTAGTTTTGGCATCCCAGAAAAACTCGTCCTACTGTGCAAGATGACAATGGAAAACTCACGCTGTTCGATCATGGTCGGAAAAAACCTAACGGATGCATTTAATGTCAAAAAAGGTTTTAGACAAAGAGATGCACTGTCATGCGATGTGTTCAACATCATTCTTGAAAAGATTGTGCAAAACTCCAACGTCAACACCAAAAGCACAATCTCTCAAAATGCCGTCCAGCTTCTTGGATACGCAGACGAAATTGACATAGTTGGAAGAACACAGCGTGATGTCAGTGGAGCGTTTGTGAGCCTTGAGACGGAGGCCAGGAAGATGGGTCTAGCGGTTAACGAGGGCAGTTTATGCTGTCAGCAAGAAAGGACAACCAAAGAAATAGACAGATTTAACTTGGAGGTAGTTAAGGACTTCGTCTACCTAGGATCCACTATTAACTCAGACAACAACACCAGCGCTGAAATCAAACGAAGAATCACTCTTGCTAATTAGCGTTTCTTTGGACTTAGAAAGCAATTGAGTAGTAAAGTCCTCTCCGGAGCAACTAAAGTGATGCTCTCCAGAACCCTTATCATCCCGGTCCTAATATACCGTGCAGAGACATGGACCATGAAAACGTCCGATGAAAACGCTTGGGGCTGCTTTGAGAGAAAAGTTCTTTGAGTGATTTTTGGTCCTGGAGACGATGATTCAACCAAGAACTGTACAAGCTGTTCACTGTTCAGCGCCACTGACCTAGCCAAAAATGTAAGGTCCAACGACTAAGGTGGTTGGGACATGTTGAGCGAATGGAAAACAATGCCCCGGCTCGCAGAGTCTTCGAATCCAACCCGGAAGGACGTCGCAGAAGAGGAAGAACGCCACTCAGGTGTAGCATACAGGTTGTAGAGGACCTGACCCAACTTGAGTGCGAAACAAGAGACAACTCGCTAGGGATCGAGCTGGCTGGAGACGTTTGTTGGATGAGGCCCTGGTCCGACCTGAACTGAAGCGCCACCATAAGTAAGTACGTTAGTACATTTTTGAAAAATTTTATTTTTCCATTACTTCGTGTATGTGAATAAATACGAAAAAATGTGCACGACTAGGTCGTACGAACTTGCTCCTCCTTGCTAAAACTAAATATTTATGATTACTTTTATGTTACAAAAATTGCAAAAAGGAGTGTTAAAATAAGAGACAGACCTTAAGCAATTCTGATTATACTCTTACTTACACCTTACACTTAACTCACAACAAAAAAAAAAAATTCAATACATTAAAAAAATTAAAATTTGAAAATGTACCTCGTAAATACATTTATTTCCAAAAATTTAAATGCCAAAAAAATTCAAACCTTCTTCTTAATTTATTGATTTTTTTTTTAATCGACGGAGCCGTTTTTTTTTTTTTAAATTAATTTTGTATGTATAAAATTTTTCAGAAATGTCTTAAAATTAATTTGAGTATGCAATTTTCAAGACCATGTAAATATACATATTATACTTCAATTTGGACTTAAAATTTTGATCTTAAAATAAAAATAAAAAAAAACTGGGATATGAGTCTCTGCTCAAACCTCTAATTTTGAAATTTAAAGTCAATCGGACCAGTAGTTAAGGCTGTAGATGCCTGTAAACTTCCAGACAGACAGACAGACGGAATCGCCGGACCCACTTTTTTCGACTTTTCTATCATCATAATGTCATATCTCATCATCATCTCATTTGTTTTACGAATTCAATACTTGCCATATATTCTATGGGCCTTACCAATAATTATTGACTAAACAAGCGTTTAGATAAACGTCACGTTAAACTTTAGAGACGAGTTTATTTGTGTGTTAACCAATAACCAAATTAAACATGTCTTTAACTAAACTGTGCTCTATTACATTATCTACTACATTTGTTGCCAAACAGACAGCTGCTGACGAAATGACGAACCAGAGAGGCGATATAATATAGTCCATATACATACAAGAAATCACATTGAACAGGACGATTCTATAGATCACAGTTTATACTCAAACATTTTACGTAAACAAAATAAACCATAAAAAAATAAAACATAAATTAATGTTTGAAACACATTTAACTATTTTTTTTTATTAACTTAAAATATATGTATATACATACATAATTACATATTTAATTCTAAAGGAACGATGGATGGAAAAATAAGCTTAAAACTACCTTTACATCATACAAAATTTCACAGTTCAGTCTATTTTCAGGTTTTGTTTGTACGTTGTTCTGACAGAATGACAGCACAAACATGACGTTTACACTTAATCACGAAGTTAAACACGCGTTTCTCTACTCTAAAATTTAGAGTGACGTTTAGCGTTAAGCTGACTATTAAATTGATTATTGGTATAGTTCATTATTTAGAGTCCACTTAAATATTTAAGTCGTCACTAAATATGATTATTGGTAAGGCCCTATATGTCGCAAGTAAAAAACAGCAAAACAGAATGAAGTGGGTTTCGTTCGATATGACAGTTCATTTGTTTGTTTGTTTTGTTTTAATTTTCAGAGAACTAGCAATCTTCTATGGTCAAACTGAATATCAACTTGAAGTTTCTATGGAATAAACGGTTATTCGGCTCTCAAAAAGGCAGATAATTCTATTCCACATTTAAGAGCGTTATTCGTCAGATAAAGTCGGTTGAAAAATCCAATATTTTGTTATCGGTCGAATAAACATTATCTGCTTCAAGCAGATAAAAGACTTCAAGCAGTTAAAAGACTTCAAGCAGCCAAAAGGCTGCAAAAGCAATCAAATTACTGCATTACATTGAATGCAACCGAAAGACTTAATGACTACAATGAATGTAAAAGAATTTTAAATGATTTCAAAGAATAAAAGCAGTAAAAAGTAATGCATTCTTTTGACTTCAAGTCTTTTAACTGCTGTAAATGATTTTTACACAAAATTAACTGCGAATTAAGGAATGTAAATGTATTCTCAAAATTTAGTTAAATGAATGGGACTTTTGACGATGCAATACCAAAAGATTGCATTTTTTCAGCTCTGTTAGCAGCCAACACACCTAACCACTAAGCCACGGACACAATTTTGCAATATCCTTATTGCACTTCTGGAAGCGAACGTACGATCTTTTTTAGCAAAATACTGGGATACCATGATATATCAGTCTGGTTTTTGGTGCTTGTTTATTCTGCAAATGTAGCTCTATAACATTTTTGCTTCCCGAATCTGATTCGAAGTCAAAATATTGATTGTCAGCATAAGCAGCCACGCCTTCATGTTTAAAAATTGTTTTGATTCCTCTTTGTTCATGTGGTGTAATACTGGTAAAATTGGTATGCAGAATTGGTGAATTTATTTTATTACTATAATAACCTGTATAATAAAAGGTGATTTTTTTAAGAAGTTTAAAACTTTATTTTTTAACATAAAAAATTCGAAAAAATGAATGAAATATTTATTTGAATCGATAGCTTGAACCTTGCAATTTAATGTTTAAAGATAATTTCATGCAAATGTTGACCGCGGCTGCGTCTCAGGTTACCCATCCGCTGAGTCCAATTTTGGCATACTCTTTCACACATATTGGCCGGTATCTCACGAATGAATGCATGGATGTTGGCTTCCAGTGCGTCAATCGAAGCGGGCTTGTCCCTATAGACATTAGCCTTGACATACCCCCACAAAAATAGTCTAATGGTGTCAAATCGCACGATCTAGGTGGCCAATTGACCGGCCCGAAACGTGAAATTAACTGTTCACCAAACTCGCCTCGCAATTGCGCCATTGTTTCGCGTCCTGTGTGGCATGTGGCACCGTCTTGTTGAAACCACATATCATGCAAGTCAAGAACTTCCATTTCGGGCAAAAAAAAGTTTATTATCATCGCTCGGTAGCGTTCACCATTGACGGTAACGCTGCGATTCGCATCATCTTTGAAGAAAATATGGCCCAATAATGCCGCCGGCCCATAAACCGCACCAAACAGTGGCTTTTTCGGGATGCATTGGTAGCTGTTGCAATGCTTCTGGCTGATCTTCACTCCAAATGCGGCAATTTTGCTTATTAACGTACCCATTTAACCAAAAATGAGCCTCATCGCTGAACACAATTTTTCGATAAAAAAGCGGATCCTCGGCCAGCTTTCCAAGAGCCCATTCACCAAAAATTCGGCGTTGTGGTAGGTCGGCTGGCTTTAGTTCTTGCACCAGCTGTATCTTAAAAGGCTTTACGCCCAAATCCTTCCGCAAAATTTTCCACGTATTGCTGTAACAAAGGCCTAACTGCTGGGAACGGCGCCGAATCGACATTTCGCGGTCTTTCCTCTGTCACACTAGCTGATATGGCCGCAATATTTTCTTCACTACGCACAGTACGTAAACTTGTTGGTGGTTTAATGTCCAACAAAGTAAATTTGGTGCGAAATTTGGTCACAATCTTCCGAATAGACTGCTCATAAGGTCGAGAATGCCGACCATAAAATGGAAGCAGCGCGCGATGAACATTAAGAACCGAGCACGAATTTTGATAGTAAAATTCAATAATTTGCAAGCGTTGTTCATTTGTAAGACGATCCATGGTTAAATTGCAAACCAAACTGAAGTTGTTTGACAGTGACATAAGGTACTAAACACACGTCAGCTGTCAAAACCACTGTTGCCAAAACCAAACCAGCTAAAAAATCACCCGTTATAATAAAGGTACACAGTTGATTTCATTCGTTATTTCAAACTATCTGACCCCGAGAATCTCGTCTCGCCTGCCTACAGATCAAATCCAATCTAACAAACAATTTCTTTATCCGAAGTTTTCAGAATTTTTCACTAAAATAATTATTCTGTTCGAAAAGCAATTTCTGAACTATTGCACCAAGAATCCAATACAAAAGTATAATTTTCGACCATAATTAGATTGTTTCCATTTGTTCACTTTCTCGTAAGATTTTCATAGGAGCCATGACTCGACTGAGCTATGCCTATAGTCGACATTTTTAAAAATGTGTTGGGCGACAGATTAAAAGACAGATATTTGCAATTTCATAGATACGACATTTTTCTATCTTCATAAGTCATAACGAATTTTCCACCTTTGCACGGTTAAAATTCTAAATTTGATAAGAAAATGTTTTGCTCTTTACTTAAATTTTCCAAGTTTCCCACCACTTTTCCGTTTGTAAAACCAATTCGCAATTGTTGGTGGAACAATTGCACCTAAATTCCTTGCATAAGTTTGATTTTAGTCTTGAAGTTCTTCGTGCTTTCCCAGAGTTTTACGAGTTCCTCATCATAACTTTTCCAGTTTTGTATTTGAAAACCAATGCACCGAATATTCCATGCAATTTACCATTTGAAAACATGAGTTTTCCGAGTTTTTCATCAAGAACTTTCTATTTTTTCATTCCAAAACTCATTTTGAAACACAAAATTGCAAGCAAAAAAAATCTAATTTACGACCTTTGATTGGCTTTTCCGGTTTTCCCACTCTTTCATGGGGTTTTTCCATACACACAAACCAACATAGATACATACATCCATTTTTATAAATCAAGAGAAGGGATAACGAATGCAACGACGAATGAACAAAAAATAACGAATAAAATCACGAATTCGTGAGTAATTAGAATTTTTATTGTTTTAAAAAAAAAATATACTGGTAGAAATTTACCTGATATTCCCGGCCCTCCTTGAGGCATCTGCGTTTCATCGTGTGAAGATCTTCGCCTCATTCGGAGCTCTTCTCTTGATAGTCCATTTGTAGTATTATTAGCAACTGTTGTGTTTAAAGCATTTATTTGTCGTGATTGAGCCTGGTGGTGCAAAAGCGCGGCTGCGGCTGGTGATACTGGAGAATTTCCAGTATGTGGAACTGAACTATTTATTCCACCTCCAATAAGTTGAAGTCGAATATGTTCACGAAACTCGTTACATAAGGGTTGATTAGTATTGTTGAATACTTTCGTCGGTCCCATTTGGTGTGACTGATTCCGAAAGCGACTGTACTGAAGCTCCACTGGCAAATTACGATCCAAAGAACGCATGTGATCAATGTTCCCATGTTGATTATGATCTACAGAAGAAATACCATGTGTAGTCTGGCGAAGTTTAACCTCTTCATTCAACTGTGTTGGCACCACTTGTCCAACTCCAACTGAACCTATCTTATTTTCATTCATATTAACTTGTTCCAAATTTTTATCCCATCCATGAAATTGATTGAGAGAAGTTACAGGTCGAATAAAAGCCCCACTGGCAAGGCTCTTAAAATCAGGAATATTGTAATTTGAAGATTCTATGGATCGCAGGTTTATTTGCTCTTGCATTGCACGTTCCATATTTCGTAGACCACTCTCAATCCCTCGAAGGGCATCTTCTGATCCATATTCTTCAGTGGGTGATTGTCGTTTTTTCGATGGCAGTGGAAATGTTCCTTTGGGTTTGGTTTCAATTGAACTCTTTTCATTGTTATCTAACTGACTTAAATGTTTTACATTGGATTGCAAGGACTTTGGTTCCACAGATGAGCCGGAACCCTTTTCCAATGAAATTACCGGTTTTTCAGCTTGTTTTGCCCTTGGAATCCAATGTTTTTCATTTGTGATTGTCTTTTGCGGCAACGGCGGTGGTGCACGAGCTGATATCGATGCGACCACTTCTGGAGGTACTTGCCTTAGACTGTTACGCTTTGGTGGAATTTCTGGTGGTAGACGATTTGAATCACAAGTGCGAGCTGGAATGGCAGGAACCTTTTTAGTTTCCTCGGAAAAGTCTTTTTGCCCCTGCATCTGCTGAGCTCTTAAAGCAGCTTGAGTGGAAAGATCTGCTGTAAGCTTTGATAATTCAGGAGACATTTCATGTCCTTCACAGAAGTTTGCATTGTTTTGTAACATTTTTATTTTTATTATTTGCTATTTTGTTGCAATCGATATATTTTAATTCATACAAATTTAACAGAATATAAGTTTTTTTTTCTCTTAAGAGCAAACGATTTTCACTCAAAGTTTTGAACGATATGTACTAACTTGTATATGATACAATAAACTTTTAACAATAAGTAAAGTCTCATGCATTCTTTTTTAACACTAAAAACGAGAAGTTCGTCTTTTAAAGGATATATTTATTCTCTAAGCCATAGAGCGAAAAATGGTAAATGGGTTCGTCGATAGTATTTTCAAATAGAGGGTTGATTGTTACAAGAAACTCGAAAAGCCCAACTCCAGAGTAAATTTTTCTTCAACGTCGATTGCAAATTTCTTTAATCAACATTTCTTTATCACAACCGAATAGCGGAGAGAAATAAAAAAACAAAGACATTCTTACAAAAGAAAAATCGTAAATATTTCTTCTATGCACCACACTTGCAGACTAAATTTTCTATTTATTGAATTAATTTTTTCCTTAAGAGTTAGGAACCATTCCAAATTTCTTGCGAGTGATTTTATTTTATGTATTGAATACCATCCCCTTGTCGAAGCCGGCGCATGCCAAATAACTCTTAAGATACTAAACAATTGATAAGAATTTGTGAAATCAAACGGATATACATTTTATGTACATACATTCTACATGTTAGTATACAGGGTGTCCCGAAACTTGACCTCAAGGGAAAAATCACTTTTTTCTAGGCAATTAATGCAGTTTTTTAATGACTTTTAGGTGTTGCAGTGGCGAATTCTTAATCTCCGTGCTACTAATTAAAAAATAATAAATAAAATAAATCAACCTGATGCCGCAAACAAATTAAAGGAAAAAATCTCGCCGAAATTTGACACTTCATATAGTTACAAATTGAATAATATGGAACGTTCTTAACTTTGCAGTTGGACCAACTCATCAAAATTTGAAAATGATACAACACACTTTATCAGCGGGATATAAAGGGTTTTCCAATACGAAGTGTTATTTTGATATTCTAAGAAAAATGTCATTTTTTGAGATAAATGATCGGATGTATATTTCATTATAAAGAGGATGGTATGCCTTTAATAATGGAACACAACATCAGCCAAATGCCCGCCACGACCACGCTTACAGGACCATATCCTTTTCATGAAATTTTCCATAACTTAATCGCCAAGTGGCTGCCCTATGTCCTCGATAGCCTCACGAATTCCATCTTTGAGGTCTTGAATCGACGCTGGGCTGTTGGCTAGACCTTATCTTTCACGTGGCCCCTAAGAAAGAAGTCGCTAGAAAGAAGGTGTTAAATCACAAGATCTCGGTGGCCAATTGTAATCACCTCTTCGAGAGATAATACAGTCCGGAAGCTTTTCGCGTAAAAGATCGATGGTTTCATTGCTTGCTTCCGGATCATTTTCATGCATTTCAAGGACCCAATCAGCAAATACACGACGTTGCTGATGATCGTCTGGCTTTACTGAACTTTATAAGCCTTAAGACCCAAGTCTTTATGCAAAATACGGTGTAATGACGTTTGTGGAATGCTTAATTCCAAAGAGCGACGAGGAATGGACAAACTTGGGTTTTCTTCAACACTTTGGGCTACAACAGCAATATTCGCAGTTGTTCTTGAGCGACGTGCACGGGTTTTATTCTCCACATCACATACTTGTCCCAACAGCTCGAATTTGCCCACCAATCTCTGTATTGCGAACCGGGTGCTTCACGACGACCCAAAAATGTTTTAGTTTTAAGTACCGTCTCTGCCAAACTTTCACCATTTTTATAGTGAATTGTAATAATTCCAATGCGTTGTTGAAGCGTGTATCGTTCCATTTTTATTAATGGCGTATGTCGTTTTCCCTTGGTATTTTTTTTGACGTTTCTTCTTCTACCTCCAATACAACGTGTTATGATGAAATTGTCATTTACATTGACATTTAGTGCTAAAGAAGAGTGAATAAATAGAAACTTTCCTTTAAAGCTTATTAAGCTCCAAATATCCCTTTTAAAAAGTCGAATTTGGCATTTTATCTAAAAACGCTTTTATATTTAATTTCCTGTTAGTTAATGAGATCCACTATCATTAAAATCCTTAAAAGAGACTCAATAGAACAATTTTCAGTTTAATTTTAAATTTCTCTTTATTAATTCCGGTTTTTTATTTAATGGAGAGTCAATAAATACGTTGGGTTGTAGAGGAGCAAATCACACCAAAGAAGACAAAAAGTCCCGGACAAAATGTCGACGCCTAAAAGTACACAGCATCTTATGGAGAACTACACCCCAAAGTGAACAAGACAAACAAACAGAACAGATTTCGATAAACGGACATGTCGGTTGCTCATATGTTGGATTTGTATTTTATTGCGATATTTCTTGTTGTATTTTGTGCAATTTGGTATGGATGTTGTTGTAATGGTAAAAAGAATTAAGAAAAAGAAGAATTAAGAAAAATGTAGATTTATTTTGTGTGGTGTTGGCAGTAAGAAGGAGATAATACAAAAGAAGCATTGTTTTGGTTACAAAGAAGTGTGCGTGAAAATCCCAATACGTTTTTTCGTATGCATGCATATGTATGTATACTGTATATTATACACATGAAATTCCAGTTTGTCTGTTTCTAAATAAATGTGTTTGTGCCATACATCGAAGAATAAAGAAGCAAAATAACAATCAAGATAGGGAAAACGCAATCTAATTTTTTCGATTTTTGTTTTCTTTGTTTTTCCGCTGGCAAAACACACCGAATGCGACAAAGACAAAATATTTTGTCTTTGTCATCCTCGGTGTGGTGTGGAGTACGACAAGATTTTTTGTCTTGCGACAAGCAAACGTTTTGCCCGCTTCGGTTTGTTTTCAGAATAGCATTCAACCCTTAGAAGCAACAAAATATGTGTTTGCCTGTTCGTTTGGTATCCAGAATCGAACACTAAAAAAATCGCTATTAATCAAATACCTACAATATGGGATCCTTAAGGAAAATATTTTCATATTCATTCAGAAAAGTAATATTAATTCTTTTAAAAGTGTCCTCCAGAATAAATATTTCCTTCAGAAATAAAACAAGGACTTCTTCTTAACAGGAACAATTATGATTTAATAAAATTTAATTTAATTTTCACAACAAACATTTTAAGAAAATTTTCTTGAAACAAAATCAAAATGCAAGTAGAAAAATTCAAAGTAATAGACATTCTGAAAGCGTATTTTCAACACCCCCTCTAGCATCAGATGGTTTTGATTGGTCATCTGATTGTATTCCTAAGAAATGTGAAAAATTTTGAAAAACATCTTTCGAAAGTGGTTTTGTCAAAATGGCAGCTCTCATTTAATTTGACGGACAGTATTTCAGTTGTATGATTTTCTTCTCCCGAAGATCTCTAATATGATGATGGCAAATATCAATATGTTTGGTTCGAGCTCCACATTTGTCGGATTCAATTAGCCGAATGCATCCTTGATTGTCTACGTATATAATTGTGGGCTGATAAATATTTACCTTCATTTCTGTTAAAAGTCAAATAAGTTCTCGACTTGCATGTGATGCCGCTACACACTCCGCTTCGGTTGATGACATAGGCTTGACCAAGCTATGCTACTTCCCGCGAATTGGAATACGTATCCACTTGCAGACTTTCTATCACTCGAATCACCAGCCCAGTCGGCATCCACATAACAAACCAAAGTAATTTCTTCAATTGATTGAGCCATTAAGATTACTCAACAGTTTCACAGCTTTCCAGTTACTTTCAGTAGGTGACTCAATTTGTCTGCTCGGAAGATTGACAGCTATCACAAATCTGGTCTTGAAACGGTTACAATATAGGAGTAATGACTCAATAGCTTGACGTTGAGTTATTATTTCGTAACATGGGACTTGTTTCTTGATTTGTACTCAGGAAACCCGTTCCAATTGGTGTTAAAATTGGTTTTGATTCTTCAAGGTTGTAGGTTTTAATCAATTGTTTAATCTTGATTTTTGGCTAAGTTTGAACGAGTCATCTTTATCACTCTTGATCTCTATGCCGAGATAATGTTCTGCTTCTCCCAAATCTTTAATTTTTACATGCTTTTGAAGTTCTTTGTAAAAGGTATTTATTAGTTCTTCAGAAAATCCAGCCACCAGAATGTCATCGACATACATCAACATGAATGTGGTTTGATGGTTGCTCTCTTGTCTTGAAAACAAACATGAATCAGCTGTCGATGCCTTGAATCCAATTCTCCACTCTCTTGCTGATTGCTTCAAACCATAGATACTTTTATCAAGTCTTCGCTCTTTTTCTTCATGACCCATTCAAATATGCATTTTTCACATCAAAATGCCGTACATGTAAACGTCTCAAATGCGCAATCGCAAGAAGAGCGCGAATTGTTTCATGTTTAACCACTGGTGCAAAGGTCTCATCGTAATCTTCAACATATTTTAGAGAAAATCCTCATGCTACCAGACGCGCTTTATAAGTACTTAAGCTTCCGTCTACGGAAGCTCACTGTTCTTCTTTCTGGTGGCAGATCTGTAAGCGTCCAAACTTAAAGTTCCTTCATTGAATTAATTTCCTCTTGTGCAGCTTCAGTCCATTTGTGTTTTTTTAGCAAGTGGTAAATTTAATACTTCTTCCCAGGACACTGGTTCTTTCGAAACATCACCAAGTGCTTTGTAAGATAGAAATACGGGTGGAATCCCTTGAGCGCTTTGACCTCCGAACTTCTTGATTTTTAGTCTGAACTTCAATTTCTTCACCATTTTGGATGAATAATTGTTTTTTCAACGAAGAGGACCTCAATCAACTCGGAGTGCAAAACTGGAGACGACTAGCCAAGGATCGAGCTAGCTGGCGGAGCCTGTTGATTGAGGCCCAAGTCCACAACGGACTGTAGCGCCACCTTAAGTAAGTAAGTAATTGTTCTTCAACAAGAGGTTCATCTGCTTGAGATTCTTGATCTCCAAGGGGCTTATTAAACGAGACAATCTCATTGAAACGCATTCAGAATTTTCTTCCAGTGGAGTTACTTCCGTTGATAGCTTTGGATTCTTGGGTTCATTTTCAATAATTCTTAAGGATCTTGATATCCAAACTCTATTGAATGTTTGATCGAGTACACGGTAACCTTTTGAATTGAGATCGTATCCAACCAGAACTCTTTCTTCTGCTTTGTCAGCCGACTTCGTTCTCTTCTGCTTTGGAACTAAGGTGAACGATTTGGATCCAAACACTCTTATGTGGCTCAAATCAGGTTTATCTCCAGTAAACAACTCAACTGGAGTCTTCTCGAGACTGCTACTGAGTAACCTATTCTGCAAATAGGCTGCTGTTAACACGGCTTCTCCCCAGAAACGATTTGAGAGGTTGGCATCAAGGAGCATACACTTCGCCGCTTCGGTTAGGGTTCGGTTCTTGCGTTCTGCCACACCGTTTTGTTGTGGTGTTTATAGAACCGTGTACTGATGGTGTATACCTTTTTTCTTCAAGAATTGTTCCAAGCCCTTTGACACATATTCTTTTCCATTGTCGGACCGGTTTTCTACTAAACCAGTTAAACATAGCTGCAATATAGCACTGGCTACTCATCTTTCTATTTTAGCAAATGCACCACTGTGTAATTAGAGAAATCGACAATTAAAGTTAAAAAATATCGGTTACCTCTTGGAGTTGATGTCTCCATAGGGCCACACAGATCCGAATGGATTAATCGTAAAGGTTGCTTTTCCCTATTTTGTCTCACTAGGAACTTAGACTGCGAGAGCTTGCCCTTAATACAATGCTCACAGATGATATTCTGCGAGCACTTTTTCAGCAATCAAATTTTCCAAGCAAAGTGGCGATATTTTCTTTTAAAATCAAAAAATCTATGTTTGTGCTTTTCTCCTCTATTTCGCTCAAAATGGCATTAACAAAACTCTTACCCAAAACATTGACAGTTGACCGTCCAAATGCTCTTAAGTTTCCAAAACATTTGTTAAGAATGATTTGTTTGTTACCGTTGATTAAATTAAATGTGTATAACGACATTACATTTGCTTCTGCACCCTTGTCTCAAACAATTGTAAGCTCAAAGAAATGAGCAGAAGAACGAGGAAGTGAATGTTTTCAAACAACTAGAAGCTGAAAGAAATGTTTTTGTAGTGCGGTTTGACGAACAGAAAAATCTTCTAGAAGGCACGTTTACGGACTTTGAAGAGGAAATCAATACTCTCGACGAGCACGTTGAAAAACAAAGAGGACGTTTCGAGAAAATTAAAGAACAAATCGAAACCATCACAAAAGAACTATTAAAAGTGCTCAAGGAAGAGAGAAGTTCTTCCTCCAAGCTTTGATGGCCAGATTCCGTGGTCAATCTTCAAGAAACAGTTTGAAGCAGCAGCGTTAAAAAACGGATGGGAGGAAAAATACATTCCTCTTACGCTTACTTGAAGAGGAACAGCTGCTGAACTGTTATAAATCATTCCAGCAGAGTAATGACTTCAAAGTTCTTTTAAGCCCAATTGAACAACGATTTGGAGATTGCCACATGACAGAAGTCCTCCGAGTTCAGTTTAACAATATGACGCAGAAAAAATGTGAAACTCTACAGTAGCTTCAAGCAGATATCGAGCGGTTGAATCACCTCGTACATCCAGCAGCTGGAAAAAAAAACATTATAAATCACATTGCTGTTGAAGCTGGGGCCACATTGGATTGGAAGTCCAAGAATGCTCCTGTCAGAAGCCTTCTGTAGAAAGGAGTCAGTCAGTAATTGCAAAAGAAAGCCATGATTGCACTCTACTCGTGTAATAGGATTCTGGGAAGAAATTGGGGGCCAAATCCTAAGATAATCATGTGGATGTACACAGTCATTGTTAGACCCATTCTCACTTATAGCAGTTTGGGTTGGTGGCAAGTTCTGGATAAATCCACGAACTTAAAAACCCTTACCAAGGTACAACGAATGGCATGCATTAGTACTACGGGGGTGATGAGGACTACCCCAACTGCGGGCCTCGAAGCGATCCTAAATCTCACCCCCATTGACTTATTCGTACAAGAATCAGCAGCAAACAGCGCTCTTCGACTTAGTCAGACAAATATTTGGAGATCTAATCAACACGGCCATACCTCGATTCTTACAAAATACGTTGGCAACAATGTTTGTACGGATTACATGACCCCTTATTTAGACTTTAATAAACATTTTCCTACCAGCTTCCCCAAAAGAGAAGATTGGGAAAATAGTGTACCCTACACTAATGAATCGAACTTTACCATCTTTACTGATGGTTCGAAAATGATTGCTGGAGTATGGGCAGGTTTCTACACAGAAAATCTTAGCCTTGCCAGTTCATTCAGACTTCCCGACCATAGCAGCGTCTTCCAAGCTGAGATCTTGGCAGTGAAAAACACTGCTAATCAAATATCCATGATGGCGATATCACACGCTGATATCACCTTTTTCATTGATAGCCAAGCAGCAATAAAAGCGATCTCTGCCACGCAAATCAAGTCAAAGCTTGTTTCTAAGGCTAAGGGTTCTTGGTATGCAGCACAACGTAAGACTCTGCTGGGTTCCCGGTCAAAGTGGTGTGCTAGGAAACGAAAAAGCGGATGAACTTGCAAGAGAAGGCTCGGTACTTGATATCTCTCTCTTAGATCATAACATCAGAATCCCTCAATGCGAATTAAAAAGAAATATCAGTAAAAAGATCATTCAAAAAGCAAATAATAGATGGAACCAACTAGAAACCTGCAGTAACACCAGGAAACTCTGGCCTTATTATGACAAGAAAATATCCGATAAGATTTTACTTTTCAAAAAACCGTCCCTAAGATTCCTGATAACGATAACGGGACATAATCTAGTCGGCTGCCACAAAAAGAAGATGGGGCTTAGTACAGATGACATATGTAGAGGCTGTGGCGATGAGGAGGAGCACGAAAACACACCTCACTTCCTATGCCACTGTCCAGCACTCTGCCGTACTAGATTGAAATTTTTAGGCAACTATTTCTTTAATGAACTAGAAGATTTATCTGAACTCCCAGGCAATCGCCTACTGAACTTTGTCAAGTCCACCAAACGGCTCGACCAACCATAGAATTCATAGGTTAAATCACTTTTCAGAAGTAATAATACTTCAGGGTATCACAAAGGATCTACATTGATCTAAGTGTGATGGTAACAAAATCAACCGTCAGCCCATATAACCTAACCTAACCTAACCTAATTGCAATAAGGCTGGACAATGCATATTGTTTTTCGATATGGGAAACTTTGCAAGAGAAAAATAGTGGTACTTTTTAAATTGTTCTTTTTGATTTGTTTTCTCAACGTCATAAAGAATCAGTTTGCATTATCAAATGATACATTAAAGCTCAAAGTTAGGAAAAAATGGACAACAAACCTCATAAAAATTGTGTGCTTATTCACTTGACACGCAGTGTACTGTTGTATTCAGGGGCCTGATTATGGGATTCGCGGCGATCCGTTTTGCTAGCGACTTTGATATTTTTCAATTATTGCTTTCGCTTTTGCCTTCTTCGAAGGCGAATTTGCTAGCGAGTTGAAATCCGACAGTTATTTATTGGCGGTTTCACTGGCGAACGAGTGTTTATGACAGTGTTACCACATGGGCTCTACAGTCAAAATGACTCGTTTTTTCTTCCCTGACTCCGGAACTCATTTTTATCACGTTTGACTCATTTGCAGACACAAATAGGTACAATTACTAAGAATTTTATACAGGGTGATTCACGAGCGTTGTGCCAAAAAGCTAGAGCGGGTAGGTTGAGTTGAGACAAGAAAAAAATCGTATAGGAGGGGGGGTCTATTCCCCCCGTTTAGCCGGGAGGGACAATTTTCTGAAAAATTGACTTATTTTATAAAAAAAAAATATTTAAAATCAACGGGTTCGTTTACAACACCGTGTTGTCCCTTTTTGGAAAGCCAGAAACATCTTCTTTTTTTTTTTTGAAATTAAATTGTTTTAACGAATAGTTTAAAAAATATTTATTTTCAAACTCAAAATTTTCAATAAAAAAAAAAAACAAAAAAAAACATTTTTGAACTAAGTTTTTTCAAAGTTTTATGTAATTAAGTACTAATTTTGTTTTAAAAATTCAATGCCATTGTTAATTTTTAGTCGAAAACAGAAAACCGGATGCAAAAATGTCTTTTTGAGAAATAAAAAAAAAAAAAAAACAGAACCGTATCTAAAATTCTTTCCCCTATGATTGCAGGTCCTGCAATTGACCTTTCACTTCTTCTAAGCTCTAGCTGTCCATGCTCTCTTAGACATCGGTTTCTATTGGATATCTTTCAGCGTAAAGTCGTTCAGCTTCTCGATCTCGACTCGACCATTAGCTAAACCGTAGCAGAAGTGCATGTCCGCTAACTCTTCTCGAGAGTATGAGTTTGACATTGTTATGTGTTGATGAGTCAATATTTCAATTGGAAATGGTTGTTTATTAAATATGCGATGCCTTTTATTCACCTTTAGGTCTTTTCGTTCAAGAAAAATTGCGGTTTAATCATTTATAAGCTCCTAGCAGGTAGAACCCTTCACCGACAGGTGGCCGCGGCCCCAAGGCATAATAAGAAAAATTTCAGGTCAATTTTAAGTCGTTATCAATGAACAAAATGATTAATCCAGGGAAAATCCAATACTTTTCTACTTTATTGAGGCATAATACAATGCCAGTTACAGAACAAATATTAAAAAAAAGGTTAATGTTTCATAAATTAATAAAACTAAAAGTCGAGATAGGTAAAAATAAAACCAAAGATTTTCTTAGAAAAAAGTGGTTCTGTTTTTTTTTTCTCTCAAAAACGGAAAGACATTTTTGCATCCGGTTTTCTGTTTTCGACTAAAAATTTACAATGGCATTGAATTTTTAAAACAAAATTAGTACTTAATTACATGTAGTGTCCGTAGCTTAGTGGTTAGGTGCGTTGGCTGCTAAGCAGAACGTCGTGGGTTCGAATCCTACTCAGGCCCAAAGTTTTTATTTCATCTTTCACGGACACTGCCTCTTGCGAAGAGCTGACAAAACTTCCAAGAGTATCATCTGTCATGAAAAAGTGCTTCTCAACTTTGCCGTTCGGAATCGGCGTAAAATTTTAGGTCCCCTCAATTCTTCACACGCACCTACAGAATTGTTGAATGAGAGTAAAGGCTGAATCACAAAGGCGCTTCAGCTTCAGCTTCGCCTGACGTTTACGAGTTCAGCTATAGGAATTCAATGCTTGCTATCACAAAGACGCTTCGACCTCACGTTTCGTACGTAACGCGACTCCAAAAGGAAGCTCTAGTTCAAATATGCTGAACTTTTGCTTTGTCTGACAGCTAAACAGCTGTTTAAGAAAAAAATACACACACAGAATTCATTTGTTTTTGGAACAGCGTTACCACTTGAAAAAAAAAGGAAACGAAGTAGATTTGGGAATAAATCGAAGAAGATTGAGAAAAAGCGAAGTAGATTTTAAAATATGAAGTGTATATTATATTGGCCTCGGATACATTGTCGCACAGAGAAACAGTTATTATTTAAAGTTCAATTGGAATTGTGTCCGAATTGTGTTAAATGTTCGATTAAGGTAATTTTGACACTACATGGTGGATAAAATGTGTTAAATATTAACTAGCAGGCTAAAATATGGCCCTATTGGTTAAATTCAACCAACATTTTAACCAAGTCCCACGCGGTCTGAAGTATTAAACAATTCAATATAAGGACGTAACTTATTCTTTGCGTATTTGTATGGGTTAATATTTCGTGTTTGTAAACTGTATCCACTTATTGTTCGCATATATAACGATATAAACTTTATTGCGATGTCCCTAATATATTTTCCTGGAGAAATATGATGAAGGCGTGCGATTTTTCACTGTTAACAGTAGGCATAAAATTATGTTTTAATGAGTTAATCGAAGTGGATTTTAGAAATATGAAGTAAAATCGAATTAAAGTTTTTCTGAGTGAAGTAAATTTTAAGAAGTTCTTGATGGTGCAAAGTAGGTAGTAGATTTTCAAAGTTTTTCAAAAATCAAAAAGAGTAAAGTGGCAAAGCTGTTTTGGAGGGATGATGATGTGATGGAGGGAGAACTGTCATTCAAAGCAAACGTAAAGCGGGTGCATCGTAACGCAGACGAAGCTGCAGCTGAAGCGTCTTTGTGATTTAGCCTTAAGCCACTTAGGCCTGGCTGTCGCGCCACTCTATTTTTTTTTTTTACTTAATTACATATTGAGTTTGAAAATTAATATTTTTAAACTGTTCGTTAAAACAATTTAATTTAAAAACAAAATGAAAGAAGATATTTTTGGCTTTCCAAAAAGGTGCAACACGGTGTTGTAAACGAAGCCGTTGGTTTTAAATGTTTTTTTTTTTTATATAAAATAAGTCAATTTTTCGCTTGTATTTCGAACATTCAAACTATAATAAATTTCTTGTATGTTAAAAATTAAAAACAAAAATTATTTCTAAAAGAGTTTACATTTTTCTGTGTGGAATCGTTATTTTTGTGAATGACTCGTTTTCAAACTTCTGGGACTCGAAAATATTTTTTCCTGTGGCAACACTTTTTATTATTATCAACTGGAATATTGGAAGAATTAGTCTATACAAAAGTGTCAAATCACTTGGATATAGGAAGCATTTTTTTTTGCTCCGCCGCGGAATACGACGCGAGTCGAATTTAAAAGATCGAATTGGAAACGATTCGCCGCGAATCCCATAATCAGGCCCCAGTGATGGTTTCTGTGAAAAAAAAATGGAAAAACCTCATGGAAGAGTGGGAAAACTGGAAAAACCAAACAAAGGCCGGGAATTTGATTTTCGTTTTGCTTGGAATTTTTTATTTCAAAATGGGTTTTTGAAGGGAAAAATAGAAAGTTCTTGATGAAAAACTCGTAAAACTCATTATTTTTCAAAGGGAAAATTGCAAGTTATTGGCTTTCAAATGGAAAACTGGAATATTCCAAAATGGGTTTTTGCGTCCGATGTGAAAAAAGCTTTATCGTAATTTAATTATTTTTTTTTTTTAACTTACCCTCACTTTCGTTTCTAACCAATAATGTAGTTTTTTCCTTTATTGGCAATTCATTCGGTAAAGGGTTAGAATCATCAAGACTACTGCAATGATACGTTGAACATGCTTTTGACTAAAAAAAAAAAAAAAAAAAAACAAAACAAATTAAAAAAAGAAACAAAACAAGAACTGAATCATTACTTTTTCTATCGGATCCAATAGCTTTGGTGTGGTCTTTTGATGAATTTTCTGTGATGTGTTATTTAAAAATTTAAAATCAGCATGACGGTTCTGTAATAAACATCATTTTTTTTTCTAATGAGTAATTTTCGAAACAGTATTAAAGTATGAAATAAAAATATTCTCATTTTTTATTGCCGTTAATAAGGTACGCGAACATGAAATGAATTATTTTTTTCTTTTTTATAGAAAACAAACAAAAACTGGAACACACATATGTTAGCTTGTATCGTCTTCATTTAGGGCAACTATTTATAGATCTGTTAAAAATGTATGTTCAACAAGTGGAAGAAAATAGTTTTGTTTCTCTTTTTTAGAAACTTTTTAACCAAGTTAAGCACATAAATTGTATTCAATTGCATATATTGTTATTGTGAGAAGTGAGCGATGTAAAAGAGAAAATATTTCATGCACCTCTACACTGTCCTACGGTATTTAGGCACTAACTCGTAAATCAGAGTTTTCCCGACAATAGCCGAACTTTTATTTGTTTACACAAAAGTTTTTTGTTGCAGAAGACAAATTTTTTCACTACCTGAACGCTGAGTTGTGTCCGACATTAAGAAAATGTGCCTTTGCAATTTTTGACGTAATTTTTAAAATACGACACTACTATTGCTCCATTTCGATCTTATGTAGATTCGATCGTCTCGATCAGTTTATATACAAATAATTTTAGGGAATAAGAATGAAAAGTATGTGCAATAATAATTAAGAGAACATGTCTCAGGGGATAGAGCAGTTGAGCCGAACGCCACGGGTTCAACCCCATCTTCGGCAGCATTCTTTTTCTACAAAAATCGCCAGCTTATCTAAGGCCACCTGTGCGATGATATGGGACAATTAAAATCTGTGTCCCCTCCTTTGTGCCACGCAAAGATTAAATAAGTAACAAGATGGGAAACAAGGCTGTCAAAATGACAGTTGCCTACAAGCTAAAATTTACGGATTGTTAAGATGTGTGCGTGTTTTCACAAATACATTCTTTCAATCCGTCTATTCACCAAAGGGGAATAATTTTGGCAGTTAAATTTGAAAAAATTGGTGAGTTAATGGATATGTTCACAAAAAGTGTAAATTTGGTAAGCAAATATCAACGAAAAAAAAAACGGCGTAGAAATTGTTCGTGAAATTTTATTATTTGGTTCGTTCACCGTCAAGGTGATGGAAATTTTGTACATCCTTATCTATTTAAAATAAATAGTATTAATTATAGTAAGAAAACATGTTAAATCAGATCAATACAAAAATCTGTATTTTCTCGAAATCAAAAGAAATTCATTTATTTTGTTTTCTTTTAAACTAATAATTAAATGTTTTATAATTTTTATAAAATAAGACATAGAGATGAAGGATTTTCAATTTTTGTTCTACTTGTTTTTGGAAACGATCTCACGGGCACCTATGACACGTTCTAAAACATATAGTTATATGAAAACACCGACTAATTTTTCGGCTCATTTTGTAAGTTTTAACTATAAATTTAAAAAAAAATCGTGAACAATGATTAAATTGATAATAAGACTTACCTAATGTCTCCTGAATTCAATAGCGAAAAATTATAATCTGCTAATGAACAAGATAAGCTTAGATACTAGCTTAGAATGACGTTTTAAACATAACTCAAACGTTATTTTATATGCTGATTCCATTGACGCTTCTCACAAGATTTAGCGAAGTAGATTGAGAACAGTGCTATTATATGATCTTGGTTACATATTCGTGCGTCAAAACTTAGTATTATAGAACGTTTGGTATAATACTACGTTTTTTCTACCCTAAATTTCAGAAAAGTCGAGATTTCTTCTTAATCTACTTCGCTAATTATCGTGATAAGCGTCACTGGAATCAGAATATTATAACATTTAATACTCTTAACATTGTTCATTATCGGACTATAATTTTGAGCCAATACTTTTAAACATTTTTAATGCGTTTCTGCATATAAGCATTACTTAATGTAAGGCACAAGAAAATATATCTTCGGTCTATAGTTTCGGGACGCATCCAAAATCATAATTCAACTCTTTTCATGGTGAGTTTGAGAAGAACGTGTTTGAGAGTTTCAAAATTCAATCTAGCAATCCACGTTAAATTTGAAAAAGCGAAAACAAACAAAAGGGAACTGTTGAAAATGCGAAAACAAACAAAAGAGAACTGTGAAAAATTGAAAAATCTCACCTCATCGCTTTGTTTTTGTAACTCACATGTATTCATGTAGCCGGAAAGAAAAGGAAAATGAAGGAATATGAAAATTGCGGGATCTAGGGAGTGAAACGTAAGTCAGTTTCCCATCTTGTTACATATTTAATCTTTGGTGCCACGTAGATTTATGTTATGTGTTCTTCCTTTCTACGTGTCTATCTGTTTCTCTCTGTTGTATTAGTGTCTTGTTCTTGCCAGTGCTGCTATGTGTCTGTAGTTCGTTACGTTCATGTGCGAAGTACTGTGAAATGTAAATGTAAATAATATACTAGCGCCTCCCTTCAGATCAACTCCAGAATAATAATGTAACACAGATTTTGTAAAAGTGCAATGTGATTTATTTGAATCCAATTGAGGATAATGATAGTGATGAACTGATGACACACCGTGGTGTATGTGAAATATTTAGGTAACACAAAAGTAGTATTTCGAATTCTTGAACAATAGTTGAACGAAGAATGAAATTATTTTAGCACACATAATTTATAAGGAGGAAATAAAGGAGAATCGGCAAAAATGTATGGAAGCTGGGCTAGGAACCAATAACGACATGATATAAGGGTTTTCCAATAAGAGGTGTAATTTTGAATAGCCCGCTATTTCGGTAGCTGTCACTTTTGAAGCTGTCATTTTTTGACATTTGACATGTAGAAACTACACCATTAATAAAAATGGAACGATACACGCTTCAACAACGCATTGAAATTATTAAAATTCACTATAAAACTGGTGAAAATTTGGCAGAGACGGTTCGTAAAACTAAGACATTTTTGGGTCGTCGTGAAGCACCTTGTCGGACCGCAATACAGAAATTGGTGGACAAATTCGAGCTGTTGGTACAAGTTAGTGATGTGAAGAATAAAACCCGTGCACTTCGCTCAAGAAAAACTGAGAATTATTCTGTTGTAGCACAAAGTGTTGAAAAAAACCCAGGTTGGTCCATTCCTCGTCGTTCTTTGGAATTAGGCATTCCATAAACGTCATTACCGTATTTTGCATAAAGACTAAGGTCGTAAGGCTTATAAAGTTCGGTTAACACAAGAACTCAAGCGGGCTGATCATCAACAACTGTCTTTGCTGATTGGGTCCTTGAAATGCATGAAAATGATCCGGAATTTCATCGAAAAATCATCTTGACTGATGAGGACCATTTCCACCTCGGAGGCTACATCAACAAGCAAAACTGTCGCATCTGGGGCTCGGAAAACCCAAGAGTTATTATTGAAAAGCCTCTCCATCCTCAACGCGTGACTGTTTGGTGCTGTTTATGGTCCGGCGGGGTCATTGGATCTTACTTTTTCGAAAATGAGGCTGGAGCAACAGTTACGGTCAATGGATTGCGCTATCGAGAGATGATTGATGAATTGGATGGTATTGATCTGGACAACGTTCACTTTCAACAAGACGGCGCTACGTGCCACACAAGCAATGAAACCATCCATCTTTTAAGGGAAAAGTTTCCGGACCGTGTTATCTCTCGAAGAGGTGATCACAATTGGCCGCCGAGATCTTGTGTTTTAACACCTTGCAACTTCTTCTTTTGGGGCTACGTGAAAGATAAGCTCTACCTCAACAGCCCGGCGTCGATTCAAGACCTCAAAATTGGAATTCGTGAGGCTATCGAGGACATAGGGCAGCCACTTTGCCATTTGGTTATGGAAAATTTCATGAAAAGGATATGGTCCGTGAGCGGTGATGTTGTGGTCCATTATGGCATACTTCCTCTTTATAATGAATAAACATCCGTCATTTATCTCAAAAAATGCCATTTTTCTTTGAATATCAAAATAACACCTCTTATTGGAAAACCATTAAGATGTTTGGTGGTCGATAACCCTTGACGACGAACGGATAGGAAAATATTTACCAAAGTGATAAATCTTGAATAGCACATGGGCTACTTTTTATTGTGGTTATCGCGGTATAGTTTTGACTCGAACAGCAGTGCTTCTCCAGATATTTCTGAGTTTTCCATCGCAATTTTTCTATTTTTTCCTTTGACAAACCATTCTGGAGCAAAATTCTACGCAACAAACAAGTCTATCTTGTTTGCTTTTCCAGCTTCACACTCTTCGTAGGGTTCCTCTGTTCACAGAGCCATCCCCAATACAAGTATGTATAATTACCATGACATTCAAATACGTGGCCGTTACCAGTCACAATGGACATATAACAGATTATAAACAAAAACGCACTGCCACCACCAAGCGCATACACAAAATATTTATTTAAATCGGGCCAGCCGTTAAGGAGAACTTTACTGACATACACACATACAGTAGAGTTAATATGTACCCTAGATATTACTTTAATGGCAAATTATTTACATATAAATATATATGTATACATATATTTACAAAATAACCTCCAATTTCTAGACTTAAATATGTTACAGGAAGCGGATGTGTAGGTAGGTGTATTTAGTTAATGAAGAACACGCTTTTACTTACAGAACTTTCACAATTCTCCAGACACGATCGTTTACTTTGATCCTTATTGAAGTCACTATTTCTTCTGAAATTTATGTTTACTGATTCCTTGACTTCAACACCTTTGCAACTGTCCGTTGAGTAACTTGGAACTTGTTTACTGATATTATCGAGGGAAATATAAGCCTGTTGTTCGTCTTTAGTGTTAAGTTGCCTTAGTAATAAATAATTTATCTTTGAGGTCACATGTTTATATACATAAGTTGCCGAACTTACTTCGCTGTTTGTACATCTTTAAAGTTTCTTCTTAAAATGTGTGGCGTTATCATTTCCTTTCCTTGATTTCCATGTGCCTCTAAGTTAAATGAATCGCCTTGCGAAATAAGTCCAGCTCCATCCAGATCAATCGATGTTTTTATATGTTCAATACCACTATGAGATCATTATATGTATGTAATTTTGGTATTTTTGTATTTATATTAAGAAATATAAAGCGTTTTTACTTAAAGATACTTCAATTAAACAGGTACTTAGAGTTCAGAGTAATTTTGTACATATCTTCACTGTACTTACATTTCATCCTCAAAGCATGAACGAATTTTTCTTTTTGTGATGTTTACTTTATTTGTCATATCTTGAGCTGTTTTACCGAATTCAAAAATCCTTTGATCCAAGGGATTTGAGTTTTTATATTGGGATAACTTTATGGTTTCAGGAAGTGGATTACTGCCAACTTCGATTTCTATGGCTCCTGACTGCAATCTTTTGATTAGTACCTGGCTGGTGTTTTTATTGAGATATGTTTCAATGCGAGTCTATAAAATAAAATACTTTTTTATTTATTGTTTCTTTTAATACATCGTTGTATTACCAAATCACTATCCTTATCAGTATGCTGTTTCGCTGCGTAAAAATCCTTTTTATTTTCCTCTCTTACTTCTGTATTGCAATCCACATCATTTTCATCAAATCTTTGCGCATTATTCACTCCATATGATTTTAGGAGTTGCTCTTTGTCTTGCAATAACTCAAGATTTCTATATGACGTGTTCATCATGTATTTATCGTCTTCGGTTTTTGCCTCATCATTCTTGTCGCTCTTTACTCGCTTACGTTTATCTGTGAAGGAAGTTCTCTGTGTTTCATCATTTAGAATAGAAGAAATGGAGTCCACTTTCATTTCTACAGATTTTTCTTTTATATTTGTTTCTTCATCATAACGTATAGATGAATCTGAATCTTCAGAAAGATCAACAATTTGTACCATTTCAACATAATGAGGAACAAATGAATCCACACTTTCCAGAATATTTACAGTGTCTACAATTTCTTCTATGTTTGACTGCTTAAGTTCACTTGCAATATCAATACTCTGAACGGACATTTTATGGCATTTCATATTTTTTTCTTTCACTGAAACCAATGTTGATTCTAATTTTTCTTCTAAGCTACTTCTGCTTTGGTCTTCATATTGCATTCTGTCATTATGATTCCTTGAAATATCGGAAAACAAAGAACTGGATTCTGCTAATATAAATGTTCGAGGCAATAAATCTGGTAGAATTTGTTCATCAGTATTTGGATATTGAATCTTTTCCAGTGATTGTGGAGTTCGCGCACGCCTTTGACGGACTGTGTCACTAACAACAACAACTTCGGTTGCATCATCATTTTTTAGAGCTTCCTGTAGCGAAATCAGATTAAAATCTTTATCAAGAATTGTGGTCAATAAAAGAAACAAGGGAATTGATTTGATTGGGAGAGCACTAATAGAATTTTTGAGAGAATTTTTCATTATTTCAACACACCAAGCATTGTATTTTTTATTATTTATTTATTTTTTTTTTTTTAATAAGATAAAAAGTATTAAAAAAGATTTCAATTTTAATTGTTTTGGAAAAATATTATGTCATACAAATGTCAAAGTGAAATGTTTAAGGATCATATACGAAGATTATGAAGCCACGTCCTTTCTCTGATAGGGCTTTGGAGAAGATGCGCCTAAATGATGAATTTCCTCGCAAAATGATCTTTAGCGACTGTAATGTATGGCCGAAGTTTTTAATGACCACTGTTGATGATCTTCAATGTAAATTCTTCACTCTCTTTTGAATTACTCTTGTCGTTGCCACGTATATAGACAATCGACTGATCCATCTCTTTACGATATTAGCGTTATTTTATATAATCATCAAGCACTTAGTTGGATCAAAGCCACTGTAAGCAACACAAATAACATCTTGAACTACTCTTTATAATCTCTATATAAAAATGGATCTTATAGACTCCGAAATGACCCAACAGATATTTGTGAAATTTTCATGGTTGATATGTTGTATTCAGTGAAGATTTCTGTGAAAAAAAAATTGGAAAAACCTAATGGAAGAGTGGGAAAACTGGAAAAACCAAACAAAGGTCGGAAATTTGATTTTTTTGCTTGGAATTTCTTGGTTCAAAATGGGTTTTCGAATTTAAAAATAAAAAGTTCTTGAAGAAAAACTCGGAAAACTCATTGGTTTTCATATGGATGAAATTGTGAATGCATTGGTTCTCAAGTGGAAAACTGAATAATTCCAAATGGAAAACTAAAAAATTGCAAAAAGTAGTGTTAAGATATACTTTAAGCAATTCTGATCACACTCCTATGCACTTAAATATTTACTTGAAATAAATAAATATAATGTTCTTTCATTAAAAATTTGATCACTTGCACTTAACTCACAAAAAAAAACTCAATATATAAAAATAATTAAAATTTATTAAAAAAATTAAAATTTTAAAATGTACATCGTAAATACATTTGATTCCAAAAATTTAAATGCCAAACAAATTCAAATCTTATTTTTGATTTATTATTTTTTTTTTGTTTTTTGAAAATCGTCGGAGCCATTTTTTTTTTTTTTTAATTAATTCTTTATATATGATTTTTTTCAAAAACGCCTTAAAATTAATTTGGGTATGCAGTTTTCAAGACCATGTAAATATACATATTGTACTTTAATTTGGACTTTAAATTGATCCGTTTTTAAGATACACAATTTTGAAAAAAAAAATTAAAAATATTTTTTAAAAATCCAAAAAAATATTTGAAATTTTTTTTAATACAAAATATTATTTGAACAATATATGTACGTACTTTCAAAAAAAAAACTTACGCTGATCGGACTTTCATTTTTCGAGAAAATCTAATAACAAAAACACGGTTCTGTGTTAGGTACCGTTTTGGAGCAATACAAAAATTATTTTTTTACATAAAATACATGAATGTTTACAAAAATATAACTTGACGAAGTTTATAAAAAAAAAATCGTAGGAGCCGTTTGGGAGAAAATTGAAAGTTTTGGTTTTTGGCCAAAAAAATTGTATGGTGGCTACTAGAGGTCTGCATGAATACATTCATTTGCCGTCACTGATCAAGCACAGTTCTGCAGTGTATTCTGTTTGTTACATGCATAGAAAGTAGTGTACACTAAAATTGAATACACTATTCTTAAAAACAAGCACTGCACACCCGATCCCTTTATAATAGAACAAATACACTGCTTGGTTTCTCTCCAAAGCTTGAATGCTTGAATCAAATACAACAGAACAAGCCTAACAGTTAAAAAAGCACCGAATACGCAGCGAATACACCGAGTATGTTTCAAATCAAATACACTGTTTGGTGCCTCAGCTATAGGTACACATAGTTTTGACTAAGTAAATCAATTGGAAAAATAAAAGTCCTAAACATAATTAGTTTACATTATGCATATACAGTGCCTTGCATAAGTATAACCGCTCCCGAAAAAACGCATTTAAAAGAAAACCTGCAATAGGAGTGACTCCTTACTATTTTTTTATTGAGTTACATCACTGATGAAGCAAATTGAGAAGAAAATAAAGTACCGTTATTTCCTCTCCTGGTGTTTAAAAATTAAAAACAGATTTTGATGTATTGCAAAAATATAACCGCACAATGCAAATCTCTTTGAAGCTGCATTCAGTCAAGTGCTTTCAAATAAAAAACAACAATGCCACGCGGTACGCATTTAAGCGAAATTGAAAAAGGCAAAAATCTTGGCTTTTCGGTCAGGTGGCCTAAGTCTTAGGGCTATTGGAAATTTTTTAAAACATCCAGAATCTTATGGGACAAAAATAAGACCCGGGCGTCCGCAGAAGCTGACACGTCGCGACAAGAGGCGTTTAATCAATGCTGCATCCAATTCGGTGCATTCTTTGCCGGAATTTCGTAACGAATTGGGTTTAGGAGTTTCGGTTTCAACCGTTTCTCGTTCGGGGAAAAATGGTGCCAGCTCCAAATTTAACAGCAGCCCACAAACAAAAAAGATTGGAATTTGCCCGCCAAAACATAAATCGGGATTGGAAAACCGTAAGTGACTTTCTATTAATCTACACTAAAATCTCGTTATTCCAAATGGCATACTGGAATGAATGTTTTTTATTAGGTTATTTTTAGTGATGAAAAAAAGTTTAATCTCGATGGACCAGATGGTTTTAGCGGATATTGGCACGATTTGAGGAAAGAGAAAAAGTTTTTTTCCAAGAGGAACTTTGGTGGTGGCAGCTGTATGGTTTGGGGGGCCTTCTGCGAGCGTGGTAAGGTTGCACTTGCCTTCACCTCTACCAGAATGAACAGTTCTGACTACACTTCGGTCCTTGAGGAGAATTTGGTACCTTATTTAAGACGATTTCGCGAGTTGAGCATGTCTTCCAGCAAGATAATGCCCCAATTCATGTAAGTCGTCAAAGTTTGGATTGGTTCGAATCGAAAAACATTAATTTGATGGAGTGGCCGTCACATTCTCCAGATTGCAACCCCATCGAAAATCTTTGGGGAATTTTAACTCGCAAAATTTATGCCCATAATAAGCAATTTGCTAGTGTTGCTGAGCTGCGAGAGGCAGTTGTGACAGAATGGAACGCTTTAGACGACTCCATATTGAAAAATCTAGTTAATAGTATGCCAAAAAGAATTCTAAGATTGGTGGAAAATAGAGGCAACAAAATTGCATATTAATTTTTTGTTAAAAATGAACTTAAAACAAAGAAAACAAAAAACAATAAATGCGGTTATATTTTTGCAATACATTAAAATCTGTTTTTAATTTTTAAACACCAGGAGAGGAAATAACGGTACTTTATTTTCTTCTCAATTTGCTTGATCAGTGATGCAACTCAATAAAAAAAATAGTAAGGAGTCACTCCTATTGTAGGTTTTCTTTTAAATGCATTTTTCCGGGTGCGGTTATACTTATGCAAGGCACTGTATTTATATTTACGTTTATATTTGGCTTACATAAATATACTCGTAAAATAAACAGTTTATAAATATTTCCAATTGTTTTTACCCGATTATCTAGCCTGAGATTTCTACTTCCTTTATTGATCTTGACTTTGATCGTTTAAAAGTTAAGACATCTCGACTCGAGTGTTCTTTTTCTTTTTTAAAAGAATCAATCCTTAGTTGGTAATAAAGAACAGTTTTTTTTATTCACCCTTGGATTCTTGAGCAGTTGAAAGTTTTCAATTAGCTTGGTGTTATTTGAATATGATTCGGTGTATTCGGTGTTTTCAATATAAACTCGCTGTATTCGATGCATTTGAGAAAAAATCAAGTGGTGTATTTGTTTCGAGTAGATACACTATTCTAATGTTTTGGTTTCAGTTTGTGATTCATTTGATTTGTTTTTCAAGCAGTGAGTACGGCGAATAATGTATTTGAAAAAATATAGAACGGCTTGGAAGTAGTTTCAAGTCACTCGTTGCAGATGTCAAGTGGCTACCCTAAATTTTGATCTAAAAAAAAAAACTGGGATATGAGTTTTTGCTCAAACTTCTTATTTTCAAATTTGAAGTCAATCGGACCAGTAGTTAAGGTTGTAGATGCCTGTAAGCTTCCAGACAGACAGACAAACGGATTCGCCTGACCCACTTTTTTCGACTTTTCTATCATCGTAATGTCATATCTCTTTTTTTTTTCTACGAATTCAATACTTGCCATATATCTATATGTCGCAAGTAAAAAAAGACCAGCAACTTCGCCTTCTCAATCACCTTCTAAACGGTGCAGGGAACTAACTTCACTGGGAACTACCTTCACATGGGAATTTACTTCACATCAAGTGGGAAATATCTTCAATTTTGTCTGTAAAATTATATCAAATGCCATGTTTTTGATAATAAGCAGCCAGAGTAGACAAAGGGCTTGAGTTCATAGCTTGAGCTTCAGCTTTTAATAAATCGGTTGCTTTTTGTATATTACATGGACTAAATAATGGTTAAACCAGGAGCTTTTTTGTACCATTTAGAAAGATTGGGATTGATCCTCAGCTTTGGTTTAGTATCGTAGATTTTGCACTTTCTTCTGCGGATTGCCTGCGTATAACAGAACCAACTCTCGCTACAGCGCGATTGCGGAAGAAGATTTGTCGAATTTGGCGGCGAACTGCCTAGCAAAAAGGTTAGCTTTCACGGGAGAGCTAACAACTGGACTGGAGTGTCATTGTCAACGAGCGTAGGGACCGAGGAAGAAGAAGAATTCTACATATTTTTTTTTTTTAATTACCAAAAATTCTTACTGCCTTTGGGACATTGCAGAATTTTTTGCCTTAATTTTTGGTTATGTAAAAATTTGGTCCGACGAATATGGAAATTGCAGGCCTTCCTGGCTTGTTTAAACTTGTTCCGGTTTTCCTCAGTTGGGTTGGCTCTAAAACACCGGGAACTTTACTTCTTTTTCCTGATAACCTCTTTACAGCTTGAATCAAACCATGACTTTTCCTTGGGTTTATGCTTTTAACCCTATTCGGGATAAAAGTTTTCATTCCCAAAAGTAATCATATTAGTAATCATATCTGCGCTGGAGTCTACGTCACTATCGAGGAAGCATAGTGACCAGTTAAAGATCCGGAAAAAGTTGTTGAGACCGTCCCAGTTGGCTTTCTCGTATTGCCACACGGTTCTCTTCGGAGCTCTTTCTCTAACTGGATTAGCTTGACACGAGATTTGAAATTTGCAGATATAATACTATGGTCTGATCAGCATAGAGGCGTTAATACACTGATAGTATATTTATCAGGGTCAGACGTAAGAAACAAGTCAAGAGTATTTTCCGCTTGGCCTTGGCAAACAACAAGCACCAAGTAAGGTGGTTAAACTCAGCAATGATCTCAGCACACATTCCTTCGGGTGTTGACTGACCCGAAAAGAGATACCACGAAGAATTGTGTACATTGAAATCGCCCGTAATAAAGATTTCAATGTGAGGATACAGGGATACAATTCTTTGAATGGAGTCAGACAGATCGTCAAATTCGCGAGAAATTGAAGATCTGTAGAAATTTGGGCATCAATACAGAAACAATAGTGGAATTATGTGCTTATTGACGGAGAATTTAAATCACATTAAATTAAAAAAAAAGGGCAAGAACTGATAAGCAACATTATTTCTAATGCAAACGGCGAGATCATCGTGGAGAAAGAATAATGGCACTAAGCTATACCCTTAATATAAAATAAAAAAAATAGAGTGGCGCGACAGCTTTTGAAGACTCTCATCAACAATTCTCTAGGTGCGTGTGAAGAATTGAGGGGACCTACAATTTAACTCTGATTCCGGACGGCAAAGTTGAGAAGCACTTTTTCATGATAGAAGTTTTGTCAGTTCTTCGCAAGAGGCAGTGCCCGTGAAAAATGAAATAAAAACTATGCGCACGAGTAGGACTGCAACCCACGACGTTCTGCTTAGCAGCCAACGCATCTAACCACTTAGCTGCAGACACTACAAGCTCAAGCTATATCCATTAATGAGAAATTCAGGGTCAGAATTCTCACCTACTTGGGTTTCGTTTAGCGCCAGAACAGCTGGCCTGTCAGACAGTGTTTGAAGCCCGCGAACATTACAATAATCGTCTCCAGTAATTGTAATTAAAAAAAAAATTAAAATACCAAAACAGACGAAAATCTAAGAAAAACTACCCAATGAAAAAATTTATCTTTTCGAAACCCAGCCCCCGTTAGTGTTATGCCTTAACGGCGACGTGAATCGATCCGACTCTGAAATTCAAATTGTAATTTCTTTATTCATCTGTTGTTGACGACCCATCATATACAAAGATACATTGCGCGAGCAAAACAAACTCATTGCAATATGATGCATATGCTAAGGCATGCAACTGTTGCAGATCGGAGGAGGAAAGGAGAAGAGGAAGGTACTCACTTGTGCTGCGTTTGGCAATTTTTTTATGTAAATTAAAGTTGAGTGCTGCGTTGTTTTTGTTTTTTCTTGTTGCAATTTTTATTTCTATTGTTGTTTGTGGGTGTTTTTGCGTGTTGCTTTTTTTCATGTAATAACTGTTATTCTTATTATGTTTTTTTTTTTTTGTGGCTATTTCTTTTTTTGTGTGATTTTTTTATTTTTATTGTTGGATGTAATCTATTGTTGCTAGAGTTTAATTGATTGTTTCTTTTTTTTTTTTTTCTTATTTTAATGTTTTATGTACAGATAACGACGCAACGTAACTTAAGACAAAGACGCGACAAAATAAAATCGTTGACGGACAAAAGGACGACATATAGCACAGGGGGACCTTCCCCAACTGACTTTAAAGCTTAGTATTTGTTATTCAGAGCTTAAAACGAAGAAACAAAATATGAATTACAATTCCCCATTTAATTGAGAGGCTAAACAAATTATCAGAAGTCACGTTGTTTAACTTTTTTTTAAATATTGTCCAGCTAGATTTGCGTTCTACCATACTGTGCGACCCAGTAAACATTGTTTTGCCATATAAATGATTTCTAAAAACGGCTGAAGTAATTTATAAATTAACTTACTTTATTATACATTTCTCGTTCTATTTCTTCAGCATCAGTATTCGATACACTAGTTTCCATTAATTCACTCTGCATGTTGCTATAAATAAATAAATACATATTATACACATAACTTTATTTTTAAAAAACAAAAAGCTTACTCCAAAGATGAAGACTTGATTTCCAAATTTCTACCGGAGGTTTCAGCATTATAAAGTCTAAAATATTCTCCTCGAAGAAAATCAATTTGTTGCCTCACATCTTCCAGATAAATTTGATCGCAGGATTGTTTGTACTCATTATATAACCCTTCACACTTTTCTAAAATTGCTTTTAAAAATTCAAATTTTTGTGTTTTCTCTGTGGCTTCTTGTGTCGACTCTATAATTTGCAAGGTATTTGTTGCAACTTTGAAATAATCGTTTAGTTCTCTAGACAACTTCAAAAGCCCCTCGAGGAACAGTTTGGATTGAGTAACATTTTCACCAAGAGCGTTGTAAAGATGTTTTAGAGCATCAATTTTTTGAGTGAGCTGCTCAGGAGATTTTGTGGACTTGTCTTCACAAACTTTCCTACCAGTTTTAATGGTATTCTCTATATTTCCTTTAATTTCAGAGAGGGTTCGGTAAATTTTCTATAAACAAAAATTATTTATTTTATGAGTATGTATGTATTTTAAAAATATGTTCAATGCTAACCAAGCAGTTTTGATACTGAGAGTGTATTGTTGATGGACCAGCAGTAACAACATCTAGAACTAATGTTGAACGTTCAACATTACGCAATTCAGCAATTGCTCGATTCAAACGTGATTCGTAAGCTGGTTGAGGAGCCGTACATTTTTTAAGTTTTACTTGACATGTTTTGAAGCGAGCCTTTTAAAATGAATTTAAATAAACATTTATATAAAAACCTCTGTATAAGAATAGAATTAATATTTACCTCCAGCAAATTTAATTGCTCTTGCAGACGATTTGCAGCCTCAAATTTTTTATTTTGTGTGTGAACTTCGATTAAATCTTGAACCTTCCGAAGAGTTTCTTCGTTGTTGTCAAACTCTTCAATAAGTTGCTTTGATTTAAGTGTACAATAAATGATTATGAATGTTTAAAGATTTAAATAATTTTAAAGGTACCTGGAAATCTTGTGGTAGATCTTCAATGGTTACATCATTTTTTAGATGGTCACTTAGAATCGAATTTACTTTAGAAAGCCAGCAATCAACTTCTATGACACATTTTCTGATTTTTCTGCTTCGGAAACTTCTCGTTCTAACAACTCAGCGCGTTGTTTTGCCTGTTAAAATAAATATTTTTTATTTTCAAATATTTATATATAGGGTTCCATGCTTATTTAGCAGAAAAATCTAAAAATTAATTTTATTTCTTTATATTGACTGGCAGAATTGCTAGTTTACAAAGTTCTACGTTGATCAGAGGTGTCCCATATATTTTATAAAATTTGTTTTTAAATGGGTGGGTACGACGCCCCTCAGTTGAAAATCATAAATTTCATATTTTATTTGTTCTATTGCTCGTTGTACTTGTATGCCAAATTTCATGATTCTACTGTACTCCAAAGTGCTCCATATAATTTGAACTAATAATATAAAAGAAGGCGGCTACCACGCCCTCTGATTGAAAAAAAATCAATCAATACCTTAATGTGTAGGTATGGACATATTTTAGTTTCACAGTTTTTGAAGTTTTTAATCAAATAATTTCATCTTTCTTAAAAAGATATGTTAAAAAAAAAACAAATACCTTTCTTTTGGGAATCCGGAATTGGTACACACTTACACAGAACACTCCGATTCCGGATACCAAACGAACAAGCAAACATACTTTTTTGATTCTATTTTGATTGCTTCTCTAGGTATTTGGGAAACGAAACATACAGATGTCACACGTCATCGTTTATTTTGGCAAATATAAAATACTAGCCGACTCTGCGAACTACGTCTTGCCACCCTTCAGAGCAACTCCAGAATAATTATAATTAACGCAGATATTGCTTACTTGTAATGTGATTTTCTTAACAGATAACTTTCATTAAAGCATGCAATAAAACGCAAATTTCGTTGAAAAATTTAATAAATTCTCGTTCTTGAAGTGTGTTTTGACAATCCTGAAAAAGGGTAGTCCTCTAAACTTAGCCAACTACAGAGGAATCAGTCCTTCTTCCTAGAAAGATAACCTACGTCGAAACGACGTATTGAGTTTTGAATATATCCCTATAATTTATTTGTGTATTGCACTATCCTTTTCTTGCTTCTTGCCAACTTAGTCACTAAAAAGATCTTGCGAAAGACGCAAGTGCCGATTTGGTAAGTTAATCAAAACCCATGCATAATCGCAGTTTTTTTTAGATACTATACGTCGAAGTGACGTATGTTAGCTTTTGTGTTACATTTTGAAAAAAAGTATTTAGCGTTTTTGTTTTTTCTTTTCTATGGTAAGTCTTTATTTATGAGTGTATGTTAATGTTTTTGTAAGGGATACGTTAAAATATAAAATGGCTTCACAAAAAACTTCAACAAATGCATAGTTAGATCAATATGTGAGATATTTGGATATAATCGATGAAAACGTTCCAATTCAAAAGAAGCGGAAGAATTGTGCATTTTGTCCATCTCCGTTCGAAGGATGACAATAACAAAAAATGTCAAAACCCTATTTGTAGAGATCACAAGACCCTAGCCTGCCCGAACTGCCTTGAATTCCAAAATGAATTGATGGAAATACTGTTCCACATTGGGGCCGATTTTTTTTCTTAATTTTGTGATTTTTACAATAAGTTTTGAGTGTTAATACTAAGTTTCGTTATTTTTAAATTATTACAAAAGAAAATATTATTTTTGTTAACTTTTTTAATATATTTTTGTGTTAAGATGAGAAGTGTACGTTTTCAAGTTTTTTTGGAAAGCAGTTTTTGTTTTTATTTTTTTTTATTTTTTTATTCAATAAAAGTTAAAAAAAAACACCTTTTCTTTTATTGTAATATTACTATATAACAATTAAAGCTTTGTAAACGAACAACTATAGACAGATATTTTGGGATAAACAAGCATAGAAACTTATATACGTCGAACCGACGTAGGTTATCTTTTACATAATTTTTAATAAGGTTATCTTTCTAGGGTTAACATCGCCTACAAGATCTTCACTGCCGATGCTCTGCATGAGAAGAAATTGACGCAGCGGTGAATGGAGCTGACTGAGGAGAAAATTACGAAGATCACAAGGACAATTCGGAGAGGAAGCTCAATGACGTTGTCGCATAAGTCAAGCATTAGGAAACACAAATCAATGAATGAAGGACGAAATCGGCATACATATTTGAATTCATTGTTTTTATGTTTGTCTGTCAGCAATAAAAAATGTTTAATTAGTTTCAGAGAATAAAGACTTTTTTGTTTATTGATATAAAATCACGAACTTGATATTGGTATTGATAGTTTTTCGCTGAATCTGGAGAGCCGCAATTAGGAGAATATCAGGAGCTGGCTTACTTGGAACAGCTTGAAGATTTCTTTATGGAGGGTGGTCTTCAGTCTCTTCTCTTTTCTTTCTTGCTGTGGGTTTGTTCAAAAATAAATAAATATGTTCTCATCTCAATTGTCTTTAAAATCTTACCATATCAAGATCATTCTTGAATTTTGCAATAAATTTAGAGCAACAAAACTTGTCTATGATTCAAATAAGAAAAGAAAAATGTAACTCAAAAGATTTGTTTTTTTTTTTCTTGTTTGACAGATCAACCAAACCTAACTAAAAAAGCGTTTTGTGATGATTTCAACTATTTCTAACTATTTCAACTATGACCATCAACCATTTTCTTTTTGACATAAAAACTAAAGTCAACTACGTCAGCGCAAAAACGCACATTTGGATAGGGGTAGGGTTTAATCCTGCAGATATGTTGTTTCATTGCATTGCATACAAGAATAATAAATTTGGTTCAAATTTAAGAACGAGCCAAATAGTTTAGTTAGTATTTAACCCGAAAAATTTAGATACAGTCCATTTTTATAATTTCCTTGGGTTGAAATTATATTTTATTATTCTGATCTACTTTTGAACAAAACTCCGTGCTGTCTGTTTTGTATTAAAAATTACGTAAGATATTCAGCCTTATCACGAATAAATTTTCCCTGGAGTTTTTCCAAATTGGGAACTTTGCTATCAATGAATAATTTTCGAGAATGGGAAAAAGCTTAATTTCGAAAAATTCGTATCGCCAATAATTTTTTCCAGGAAACTTTTTCCTTATTTGGAACAGAATTTTCCCCAAGTAAGTTGTGTGGGAAAAACTTGCTGGCATCACCATGAAGTAAATAGAAGACTATATCTTTTTTTTCTTTGCGAGAGAGGCAGAAGTCGTGGGGCTAAAGATCAACTCGAAAAACTTAATGGATCATCTGTAAACTTAATCATCAATCCAAGTAAATATTTCTGGACAACTCTTTATAGATTAAGGACCAAGCCCTGATTGTAATGCTCCAAGTTGAATCGCTGCTGCTTTACGGAAGTAGAACTTGGGAAGTCACAGACGCTGCACAAGAATGTTTCAAACGTCGTTAGTTGATGTCTCAGAAATATTTTGAGTATTTTTTTAGCCCTACCGTATCTCAAATGCTGTCAGGTGTTAAAATGTAAGACGATACACACTCGTTGAGCTCTTACAATAGACTGATTTATTCTTCATAATTCATATACATAACAATCTTCCCCAACAAAATAATGTTTAAATTACATGGAAATAACTAATAGTTATTAGTGCTTATTATAAACTATAAGGGTTGAGTAATATAAAATTAAATATAGTATTATAAATTCATAAACTTAGTTAGTTTTTCAAATTCATTAATTAATTTTCCTTCAAGGTAAAATGATGAATTCCATATTAACAGAAACTTATAACTAATTATGATTTATGTTATCAGATATATCCATCAAAACCAACTCAAAATTTAGAATATCCCCAACGACTAGGTTCCTTCCTAGTTCTTGTTGGCCTTTGATTCAAATTTGCATTCGTTTCGAGATTTGCAGCATTATTGTGTGATTGGGTGTGAGATGGAACTAGACCCTCATCATTTGCATTTAGTTTACTTGATTTGTTAAAATTTTCATTGTATATTTTTCCCGGGTGAAAATTATCTTCTAAAGTTGACAAACGCAGTTGATTTTGATGAACATATCTGGCTTGATTATTAATATTAATAAGATATGTAAACGGGCTGATAACTTTTAATATAGTTGCCGGTTTCCATTTAACAATGTCTTTAAAATGTAATCTATACAAAACTTTTTCATTGACGTTAAACTTATTAAATTCAATTTGTTTTTTCTCCAAACTTTTGTTTGAATTTGTTACATTTTTATTAATTTCCAACTTTTTTGACAATGTTTGCAATAAAGTACGCGGTTTGTATGAGTACATTAATTCATTTGGTGATCTTCCTGTTGCTGTTGATGGTGTTTCCCTGTATGCTAACAAAATTTTATTTAGAACAGTTTGAATATTTTTCTTGTTAACTTTTCCTTCTATCATATATTTTTTTAAAATCGATTTCACCGTTTGTACAGCGCGTTCTGCCAAACCATTGCTTTGTGGGTGGTACGGAGGGGTTTTAAATAATTTGATTTTGTTTTGATCTGCAAAGTCTTTGAACACGCCAGAGTTGAAAGGAGGACCGTTGTCGGAGACCAATTCGGATGGATTTCCAAAATAGGAAAATATTTTCTCCAATGCATGAACAGTATGTTGTGCGTCGGTGCAGTTCATTTGCTGGACTTCAATAAATTTTGAATATGCATCCACTAATAACAAAAATGTGAACCCTTCCCAATGAAAAAAATCTATATGCACTCTTTCAAAATGTGAGCTTACTTCGGGCCATTTTGTACTTACAACTTCTTTCGGAACATTTCGACTGACCTGGCATGTTTTACATGATTTCACAAAATTATCGATATCGCTATCTATGTTAACCCACCACACCGTACTTCTGGCTAACATCTTCATTCTAACTATCCCGTTATGGTTTTGGTGTAAATATTTTAATACTTTTTCATATAAAGATTTAGGAATTACAAGTCTATCTCCGTAATATAAACATTTGTCTTGTGTGGACAGCGATGTTCTCAAATTGAAAAATTTGTTGTCTTCGTGCTGTAACTCTACTTTATCTGACCAGCCATTCTTTACAAATTTATAAATTCTAACTAATGTAGTATCTTGTTTTATTTTGCTCGCTACTTCTTCCTTTGTTACCACCATTTCCATGGCATCCGTTAACGACATTATGGTTTCTACATTTGTCTCCTCGGGTAAAGGTAACCTAGAAAGCATATCAGCCACTGCCATTTGCCTTGCGGGGCGATATTGGAAATTATAGTCATAGCTCGAAAGTATAACTGCCCATCTTTGCAGCCTAGAAGCTGTTATATTAGATGTACCCTTGTTAGGGTTAAATATTTCTTTTAGCGCTTGATTGTCACTGCATAGCTGAAATTTCTGACCGTACAAATATTTATGAAATTTTTGGACCCCAAAAATTACAGCCAATGCTTCCCTATGTACTTGGGAATACCTACTTTCAGATTTCGATAAAGTACTCGAAGCAAAACTTATCGGTTTTTCTTGTCCATTTATAATATGCGCAATGTAGGCCCCACACCTTTAGGGCTAGCATCACAAAAAAGAACAATCGGTTTGTTTGGATCATAAATTTCCAAAATATTGTGCTCAAGAATAAGAACCTTAGCCTTATCAAAACATTGTTGGGCTTGCTTTGACCAAACGAATTTAATCCCTTTACCTAGAAGGTCATACAAATCTCTAAGCCTAGTAGAAAGGTTTGGAATAAAACTACTATAGTAGTTTAGTAACCCCAAAAAGGATTGTAATTCCAGTAAGTTCGTGGGACTTGGAGCTTTACGAATTGCATCTGCTTTTGCAGGATCTGGTTGAATTTTGGATTTTGAAATAATATGGCCAAGATATTTAACTTGTTTTTCAAAAAAAATGCATTTTTCCATGTTGATTCGAACTTCATGGTCATTTAACCTTTTTAAAACTTTCAAAAGCGTCTTTTTACAGCTTTCCCATGAATCTCCGCAAACTAAAATATCATCTATAAAGATGGCAATATTTTCTACACCCAACAGGATCCGGTCAATAACACTTTGAAAAATTGAAGCAGCTGACTTTACACCATTTGGTAACATAGTGTAGCGAAATAAACCTAAATGAGTATTAATTACAAAGTATAGCTGAGAACTTTCAGAAAGCTTGAGTTGCATATATGCACCTGATAAATCAATTACACAAAACCATACACCACCTGCAAGACTTGCGAAGATATCCTCTTTTAGGGGTAAAGGATAAAAATTTGAGACTACATATCTATTAAGCGTAACTTTACAATCTATACAAACCCTAATTTTACCCCCTGGCTTTGAAACTACTACTATGGGAGACGCAAATTTACTATACTCAATTGGTTCTAGAACTCCAATGTTACAAAGTCTTTGCAACTCTTCCCCTACTTTGTCTCTTAATTTATATGGAACAGGATATGCTTTATGGAATATTGCAGGTGTATTAGGCAATAATACAACCTCAGCCGTGAAATTTTTTATGCAATGGTTTGGCTCGTTTTTAAATAAATTTGGAAATTTTTCTTTAATTAACTCTAAAGTTTGTTCTTTTTTAGATAATTTATCAATGAGACCCACCTTATCATCTTTGAAAAATTTCTCTTTCCAATTTGGAAAGAGTCCATTCAAACCGGGCCTTCCCAAAAGTGGACTACGTAATTTATCGGACTTTATCACCACCAACTCCAGCGGACACCTTTCACCAACAGCAGAAAGACCAACCAACAACTCAATTTTTCCGATTGATTCGATTTTTTTACCTGTAACCGTTAAAAGATTTCTTTTACAAGCTTTTAATTCTACATTATTGAACTTATTTCTAAACTCATCTTCAGTTATGACTGACACACACGCCCCTGTATCAACTTCCATGTCCAAAAATTGGGTATCGGTATACACTCGAACGCTGGGTGCTTGATCCGAGATTTTATTTATTTCGGTGAAAACTCCATTTATGGATGAACTTGAATCATCGGATGATGATTCAACTGCCTCAGATAACATTCTTACGGCTCCCCGGTAACCTTTTTTATGATTGACTGGTGGACGTGCACGGCAAACCTTGGCTATATGGCCCATTTTGCCACAGTTGAAGCATTTCCAGAACTTTGCTGGACACTCGTCTACATCATGAAATTTATTGCATTTGAAGCAACTTCTCTTCGACATAGATTTTCCATTATGCCTTTGACGATTATTATAGGTGTGACTTGGGTTTTTCCAACCACGTGGATTTTTTTCGTTGTTAACGGTAAAAACTCCAACTTCTGACATATGCTTATTTTCCTCTCTGATCATTTCGAAATTTACTGCACTTTTACATGCAATTGCAAATGTAAGCTCTTTTTTTTGCAAGAGTTGTTGTCGTAACTCACTATTTTTAATACCACACACGAACTTGTCACGCAGAGCCCTTTCTTGAAATTCTCCAAATTTACAGCTCTCTGACAATGATTTCAAGGTTAAAATATATTCCTTGATTGACGAATTTCCCTGTTCAGCTTTCCAGAATTTGAAGGATTCACTTATTTCATTTAATTCAGGGTCGAAAAGTTCTTTTAGTTCCTTTACTAGCTCCGGGTATTTTTTCGTTTCGGGTTTCGTAGGTAGCAATATTCTACGTAATTGCTTTGATGCATCAGGTCCAATATAAAGCAATAGGTACGCAACCTTTTTTGCATCGTCAATATCGTTCACAATAAAAAACTGTTGCAATCGACTTTCCCACTCATTAAAATCTGCCGTTATTAAAAACTGTTCAATTTGACCAACCGACATAGTAGCTTTCTTTAAACACTCTATTTTTATATTTTTTCGTCTATTATACTTTCATTAGTTTCTCTTTCGCGATCACTCTCACCGTCTATCATTTGCCTTTTGTCCTCGTCGCCAATGTTAAATGTAAACGATACACACTCGTTGAGCTCTTACAATAAACTGATTTATTCTTCATAATTCATATACATAACATCAGGAAACCCATAGACTTAAGTATACGAAGATGAAAGTAGCTGTGGATTGGCCACACGCTTCGAAAAGGCGACTGCCATGGAACCCGCTCACACGAGAAAGCAGAAGTGGGCCGGCAGGCAATGGACTTGGCGATGAAAGGGAATCAGCACGACCCAATGGCTCATAGTAGAAGAGACCCTATGTCCCGTAAAGGAAACATCACCGACGTAATAGGTCAATAGCTTAGGTAAAATGCGTTTAAACAACAAGAGGCAGTCTTACTTGCATGTTTATTTCGGAATTCGGAATCAAAAATAAATGCAAATGAACTTTTATTACAGGTAAAGATCACGAATTTCCCAGATATGCAAAAGCAAATGATACGCGAAAACAAGTATCAACAAGCCATCTATCAGCCACTGAGAACCAAAAATATCTGCAAATTCTGGTTACCGAGGTATAATCTCACTTCCATTCCTCCTGGTTTTAGTTCTAAGCTTTTTGTAATCCCATATAAAGTATGCACATACATATGCACCTATGTATGTCATATGTATATCTTCTGGTGCAAATTCCTCGGTAACCAGGGCTAGGAAATGAGTTTGGCTTTCAAAAATAGGCTCGGGATAATAATTACTATCAAATATGTCCGTAAAATTTAGCGATATTGATTTTGTCTTGATGTGAAATCCCACAATTTCATTTATTTTTATTTGAATTTGACACAAAAAAAAATGTTTTATTTAAATTTGAAGCTTTCACAATAAGTTCGAAAATCATGAAAATATTTAAGGTTGGTATAATTTTCTTTCCGGGGAAATAAAATTTCTTGGGAAATTCTCGATGGGAAACTTCTGTTCCGGGGTAATTTTTATTTCCCTGGGAAAAAAAGTTCCCATAAAATTGGCGATAGGGGTGATTGTTGAAATAATTATATTAGATTATAAACCAAAATTATCTTCAAATTGGAATATACAGTAAGCCCTCGATAAAAGCAACTCTCGATAAACGCAAAACCTCGATTAAAGCAACATCCAATTTTTGACCATTAGTGAATTAGAAAAAGTGTGACTCAATAAACGCAACTTTCCAACTTCAATTTTTCTTAATCGTAGGTGCATTGCATTTTGAATTTAGTTTTGTTCTGTACATTTTTTTCTTTTTTGAATTTTGTTAGCGTCTTGATCGTAAGTGCATTTCTCTTTTGACATTGTTTTTTCTTTTCAGTTTTCTCGTGTTCGGTCGGTAGATTTTATGAGTCATGGCGATTGTTAAGAAAGTCCCAAAATTGTTAATTAAGTAAAAAAGCTGAAATGTATTGATTTAACTGTTATATTTTTTATATTCCTTTTTTAAATAGCCAAACAATATTATTTAATTTCTAACCCTCTTGTTTTAAGCTCAATTTTAAATGAATGGGATAAAATTTGTGTAACTCGGTTATCGGTTATTGCAACAAACTCAATAAACGCAACCGCCGAAAATTTCTATTCGTTGCTTTTATCGAGGGCGTACTGTAGTTTGGAATAGAGTTTTGCTAATCAACATTAATTACTTATTACAAAATTCATACCTTCAACTGCAATTGATCCCAACGTTTTAAAATTGCGTCCACCTCGTTTTGTACATCCTTTTCCATAAACTGAAATTCAATTAAATCACGTCCTATTTCTTGTATTTTTTCCAGCCAGTCATCTGAATGGCTTCGTAAGTTGTTTTCGAGGTCCTTCAAATAAAAAATTATGCAGTAATCGTTATTAGTAATGATTATTAAATCATACATATTGAAGTAAGAGTTATCAGCTAATTACAAACTTAAGATCTCATAGGAAGTTTCAACAAACACGGGTGGATACGAAAACTTATAATCAGTTATACCTTCGTGCTTTCAGTTTTTACTCTATTTGATTAATACAACCCTATTCGAATTTTAAAGAAGAATAATTAACACTATTAAAAGCTTTCTAACTAAAACGAAAAATGAAAATATGTACTATTCTTTCTAGAATAAACATGACAGTAGTTGTAAGCAGTGTAAATCAATTAATAGGTCAGTTCGCGTACCCTCCTAAAACAGTCCCAATTTTACGAAAAATTACGAAATTTAACCAAATTTTAACTCAAAAATTTGGTAATTACCAAATTTCGTAAAAGAGAGCGCTCACGAGAGAGTAAAATATTTCCCCAACCTACGAATTTTAGCCCAAGAAATTTGTTTGGGCTGATCTGTGAAAAGTATCAAATTTGTTTGAAAATAGCAAATAAATAAATAAATTCAAATTCAAAGTTTCAATTCTTCAAGGGCCGACCCATAGAATCCGTCAATCCGTCAGCGTCAATGCATACGTTGCTGTCAACGTATTTGCCGGATGGAACCGTCCCATAGAATACGTTGTAAACTTTGACAGTCTCATTTGTTTGATGTAAAAATTATTCCCAAAACCGCAAATCTGAACAAAAAATAAATAAAAATATCAAAATCGTGTCAAAATTATTTTTTCGCACATAATTTTGATAATTCATTGCTTTTCCTTGTTGCTGTGGGAACACATTGAATTAACTGCTCGTCAAATTCAGTTGTCAACGCATCAACGGACGCAAAAAGTAGAAAGTTAAGCAACTCTATCCGTCGTATCCGTCACATGCGTTGCTTATGGGACGAATTTCATTAGAAAATGTATATTCTATTGTGCTGTCAGTTGAAATCGTCAACGCTGACGCACTAACGGATTCTATGGGTCGGCCCTTCATACAAAAAACTTGACAGTTAAAATGTGGGTAAAATTTGTTGTTTTCCCGTTCGCTTACTTTTTTGTAGTTTCGTTTTTCTGTGAGAGAAGTTTACCCCCACTCCTTAAAATGTCTCGTTTTAACGAATTTTAGTGCAGAAAGTACGCGAACGGACCTAATATTTCAAACATTTTGGTAATTGTTTAATTGCAATTAATCTGTTTATTGCATAGTGCAGTTAATTTATTTAAATTAAATATGTAAATTTCGATAAACAAATAAAATATTGTAGCTATGAATTATTTTTATTCCACAATTAATTTTCATGTTTCATTATACTTTTTCAATCAAATTATCCTTTTGGTTGCCAATTGGTTTCACGAATTTTTAGCTCTCGCTTAAGCTTAATACTACAAACGTTACTTCTGTCCTGTCTTTTTCTTGTCACTTAGCAATATGTGTCAATTCGCAAATCTAGCGGTATTAAATTCAAAACACCAGTGCTTTAAAATCTGTAAGTTTAGCTTTAAAAAAAACGGTTATGGCATCATTGGCAGGATATCATTTGTTTTAATTTGATGCGGCTAGCTCTGGGATTCCCAACAGTGTCGCTTGCGTCGCGGGACACCTACCGCACCTACAAGTCACTAATTACTATGTACAATAATTGCAAAGATTAGAATGCAGCAACTTTTTAGTTGTTTCTTCTCCAATTCGAAGCCATTCTTCCATCCATGCATTTTTTAACTCTACTTTAGTAGAAATAGGCCGTTTTTTACCCGTCCATCTAATTCTTCCCACCAACGCTCGATGGGATTTAGGTCAGGAGATTGTGGTGGATGTGGTGTAACATGTGCCGTGTTATATGCCAAGGCCAACCACAAACGAACGTCGTGAGCCGTATGTTTGGGGTCGTTGTCTTGTTGGAAGTAGAAGGAGTTTGATAATTTTAATTTCTCGGCACTTTTTTAGATTTTCTTTCAAATATCCATATAGTATGTATGTAAATTTTTGTTATCTATTGTGCCGTCGATGAAAAACTAGCTCCCCCAAACTAACAGCCTCATTATGCCTCATTAAGCACCCTTCTTAAGGTCATGGGGTAATTGAAACTCTCCGTTGCTTTCTTCTAGAATTTTATCAACTCTGTTTAGTGAGGGAATAGCTACACAGTCAACCTTTGAGTTACGGTTAACAAATTCTTTACAGCGGGTACAACGTCCCGCGGGTTAGCTAGTATATATATAAAGGAACACTTTATTTTTATGTTCCGAACGAAGTTAAGTTGAGAAGCAATTTTTTCATGACAGATTTATACTCTTGGAAGTGCTGTTAGTTCTTGGCAAGAGGAAGTATCCGTGAAAGATGAAATAAAAACTTTTATGGGCACAACTAGGATTCGAACACACAACGATCGGCTAAACAGCCGACGCGACGGGAACTTATAAATTAAATAACTAACGTAATAGAACATATAATATTAATTCGTTTCTTGTACTTACATCTAATTCTTCAATAATTTCTTCAGCGTCTGCGTTCTCCGGAGTCTGACCAATTTTCTTTTCTAGTTTGTCCAAATAAACCAGTTTCCGAAACAATTAATTTCTTCAATTCACCAAGCTGACTTGAGATATGCTCAAGAAGGGCTGTACTTTTATATACCAATGACGTGACCGATGTCCACCTTGCATTTAATCGCGTTAATTTAATTGCTAAATTTGAGTATTTGGATTCAGATCCTTTCTGACCCGCCAACAATTCGTCTATTTGCAAGAGAACATCACCTCCAATTTCATTTAATTCGCGAAAATTTACCGTTTCCCGCTCACATGTTTCCTTGAGAATTTGAAATTTTGATTTAATTTGGAAAAGTTCGTTTGAGTTTGAAATTTCTGAAATTTTCGTCTTCGGAGTATTCATTTCTAAATCATTTAACCATAAATCAGTTAGATGAATTCTCTGGAGAATTTCTTCAACCTTTGCTGTAGTTTGATGTCTCGTTTTACAGTTCTTTTGATAAAGATCAAGCACTTTTGCATACAATTCATTCAGACAAGATATTTCTTGAATTATATTTTCTCTGAAGTTATCATCTGCATCTTTTATGATAATTTCACTGAAATTCTTCGCACTGATAACATCAATTTCAATTTTTCCGTAGCTCCATTGCATATCTGTCATAGGAATAATTGTCTTCATTGTTGGCAATAGCATCTTCTTGTTGAAAACCATCATCTTTTTCTAAAACTTTTTTAAGATTCTCGATTGTTGACAAAATTGTTTGATATTCATCATGAAAATGGTTGTAATTTTCAATGAATGTATTTTGCTTAATAATGCGCTCATTGAGTTCAAATGGGATCTTGTACCATTTTTTTTCAAAATTCTTATTAAGTGTGCTTTCACCTTTTTCACGAATATGTTCAAGACCTTTTTGAAGATTCATAGCTACACTTTTCAATTCTTTAAGATAAACTAGGTTCTCATTCATTTTTTTTGGATTCGACATAATTGCTTGGGCGGTTTCAACTTCATGTACTATTTTTTTCATATTACCGAACTCGCGTGCCGTGTTTCTTAAAATTTCACTTTTTTCTTCAATCAATGAACTTAAAGCACTTTTCATATCTTTCCAACTGTCGTTGAATAATTGAAAATCTTTGATAAGTTCCATACAATTTTCATCTAACAAACAAGATTTATTTTGAGCCATTTCGATTTCCGATGATAAAGATTCCATTTCTTTTAAGCGGTTCTTTAAATCACTTTTAGTTGCAGTCTTGGAATGTTGTTTGTACCAGTCTCTCGAGTCTGCTAAAATTAGTTTAAATCCAGTTAAACTTTTGCAAAACATTTCTTTTTGAATTTGTTTTTCGTTGTTGCATAGAGTATTTTGTATTTTAGAAGTAAGTGAGTTTAGTCGACTACTCATATTTTCAAACATTTTTATTTTTTGTTCAAGGTTTTGATCGCGGTTTTCTGCGCGACAAATAAGCAGGAGATTTTCGATGTTTGTTTGATAAGTCTTTTTGATGTTTAATTCTTTCTGCATCACCTGTAAGTTATCTATTTGGGAATGAAGACTGCAACGTTGTAAAGTGGTTAATTTTTCTTCACATTGGTCCAAGAAATTTAATATTTCCAAGATTTGTGTATCCAACAAAAGCAAATTGTTTTCTTCTTTAACTTGGTTCTCTGCAAGTGACGTTGCAATATTAATTGATTCTTCTACATCCGACTCTTTTTCTACGTCCATAGCCATCGTCCTATAATCAATCTTTGTTTGAAAGTCAATCCAGTCCTCCGGTTTTTGAACTTTATTATTAGCTTCATTATTCAAAGAAAATGTAAATCCCATTGATTCTATTCGATTAGATTGTGCTTCGAGAATTTGACGTAAGGCTTCTAAACGGTCTTCAAAATTTTCCAACTGTTGTAAAAGCTTACTGCTCGTTCGGTCACTTTTATACATAGGTATGTTAATCATCTGTCGCAAATCTATTAAATATCTTTCGAGTTCCAATAAATCCTGCTGACAATATTTTAAATAATTCATTCGTTTTGTTACATTTCCTAATTCGGATATTTCTTTTCCTTCCATCGATTTCAAATCATTTTCCCTTGTATCAATCCACTCATATAGTATTTTATACTTATGTAGTCTTTCATTCTGCTTTTCACTCCACTTGACCACATGAGACCATCGTTCTCCTAATGCCGACAATTTGTCCTCTAAGTCATTGAAATTCCCAGACTCATCATTAACGATAACAACCATGTTGCTCACATTATTTACAAGACCCTGTTGGCATCTTAAATCATTTTTAAGTCGTGCCAAGTCTGCTATTTGTTGTTCAACATCTTTCAGTCCGGGGCCTATATCTGACATTTGTGATATTCTGTCTTCAGCACATGTTAAAAAATTACGCAATATTTCAATTTGTTGTTCTTGAAATTTTGCTAAATGGCTGTGAATTTTCGATTGAACTTCCAGGCTCGAAGACGTAGAGTTTCCCAACGTTCATTCAACAATACCATTTGTTGACGAATTTCATGTTGATCGTCCAATGTCAAGCCACCATTTTTTTGAGCTTCATGAATAAGACTTGAACCTTCTTCTAACGCTTCGCCTACAAGCTGTTGATGTTCAATGAGGTTAAGCATGAAATGCTCATTTTCTTGAAACTGTTCTTTTGCAATCTGAAAATCTTTAGGCTCTGGAGCTGCTTTCGAAAGAATATCTTCATCTTCAAATAGGAGTCCTAACACTGTTTCTAAAGCTATTTGATATTTTGTTATGTCAACTGAAGCACTAGTTGCTGAAGACATAGTGGAGGATGGTCGTGAAGTAATATTAAATCTCAAAACATCTGTTGACAAATTTTGAGAGGAAGTTCTTATGTCGTTTTTATTTAAATGTATACCCTCAAAAGCTTCTTCTGATGCTTCTATTGGTATATCATCGAGATCTGTAATGTTTCCAATGTTTATATTATCAGAAAACACATTCGACGTTTCATTGAATATATTATCCTTCCCAGAGCTTTCACTTTTTTGCATTGTTTTAGATTCTATAGCATGATATAAGCACATGACATACATTTGAATGGACTTGTTGTCAGGCTTGTTTGTGTGGACATCTTCGGGGTCCAGAAGCTGTTCGATATTGAAGTATTTATATGCTAGTTCAAAAGCGGTTTTGAGCCTTGATAAAGGATGTTCTTCAAATACAGCCGTCAGATCAACATTGGTTACATTTGCGTCAATTACACAAAGGAAAGCTTTTCCATCTGACCAACTTATTGAAAAGTCGTTAATACAAACTCCACGAGGTTCTGTGAATTGTCGTGCCCAAGCCAGCAGAGATTTTTCAACACCATTATTTGAATTAGATTTAACTATACTTTGGCCATTGAATTCTAATGCAATGAGCCAAATAAGGCCAAGTGTTAATTTTGGATTTCCAGCTGCAATATCATCACTTGAAATGTTAACTAGTTTGACTCCATGTTCTTGAATAAGTTGTAGAACTTTGTTCAAATTGTTTATATGATGAACACGCATTCGACCCCTCTCAGGTTTCTAGGATAAATAAAATTAGAACAATATGTACACATGAACAGAATAAGTTAACTCACGATTTGTGATTTTGTTAGAATACAAAGAAGTTCTAATAACTTGTGACCGTCTCTCAAGTCTAAGAAGAGATCATTTACCAGTGGAAAGTTGGTCTTCACAAGGTGCGAATTAATCCATTTTGTGAAAGTTTTCTTCTGAATGTCCTGTCGTTCATCTGTAATATAATACACATAATTATTAAAGGTATATCTACGAATTTATAACAAATTTATTCCTAAAATAAAAAATAAAATCTTGTTCAATATTCGTTGTTCGTTGTACTACTTAAACGGTATTTTTAAACGAACATTCAAAAATACTTGAAAGTCTATTTAAAGATCCAGCTTCTCAAATTCGTTAAATAACGTTTGAGTGGCGGGGGAGGGGATTATTAGAAAGTATAAGGAAATAAAAACCTAAGACATTTCTATCGCACCGGTTAGTGTGATAAATTAAAGTTGTATTTGCATAGCTGTTTTTTTTTTTAAGCTAAGACGAAGGTGATAATGAGTGCCAAAACATTAAATACTAGCTTCGCTGCACATTGCTACAGTCAGCTCCATTGAAGCACCCATTCGCGGAACCAGCCATCGCCGATCGTCAAAAACACAGCGCTTTCAATTACCGCGGATTTTACACCATCCCGTACCCCATCGAAGAAATGGCCAAGTTTGGTATTAAATTCTGAATTTACTCTTTTTTTTGAATTCGAAATAAGTAAAGCGAGATTCAGATCCGCACGTGAATGGTAGGTCCCTTAACAGACCAATAAGCGGAGGCCCTAGATGCTTATAAAGCGGAAATAATTGTCTTCCAGGAAATGCGATGGGATGGGCCGGGCAAAACAAGGATGAAAAACTGCGATATCTACTACTGCTTACTTAAGTTGGCGCTACAGTCCTGTGTGGACTTGGGCCTCAATCAACAGTCTCCGCCAGCTAGCTCGGTCCTTAGCTAGTCGCCTCCAGTTTTGCACTCCAAGTTGATTGAGGTCCTCTTCCACTTGAGTGTCCACTGAGTCGCGGTCTTCCTCTCCTCCTACGTCCCTCGTGAATAGTGTCCGGGCCGGAGCATTGGTGTCCATTCGCTCTAAATTACCGAGCCATCTGAGTCTCTGGACCTTGACCCTTCTGGCTAGGTCTATGTCGTTGTACAACCCGTTAAGTTCCCTGTTGTATCTTTTTCGCCTTTCCCCCTCAATTCAGATGGGGCCAAAGATGACCCGAAAAACTTTCCTCCCGAAACAGCCTATGGCACATTCATCCGCTTTTGTCAAACTCCATGTTTCTGCACCATACAGCAGGACTGGGACGAAGAGGGTGTTGTACCGTTTTACCTTAGTTGTTCGAGAGAGGGCTTTTCACTCAATTGCTTTCTTAGCCCAAAGAAACAGCGATCAGCAAGTTATTTTTCGTCTGATCTCGGCGCTGGTGTTATTGCCCGCGTAAATAGCGGAGACTAGATAGACAAACTCCTCTAGTACCTCGAAGTTGTATGCGTCTATTGTGACGTTCTGTCCGAGCCGTCGGTGTTGGGTGTCCTTCCTCGAAGACAGCATATACTTCGTTTTTCCCTCATTTACTGCTAACCCCATTTTTGCTGCTTCTGTGTCAATTCACAAAGGCGTTCTTCCCATTACTTCAATATCGGAGTACGCGAGAAGTTGAACAGACTTCTGGAAGATAGTGCCTCTGGTGTTGACGGTGGCGTTTTGCACTATGTTCTCCAGAATGTTGTTTAAGAAATCGCATGACACAGCATCGCCTTGTCTGAATCCTTTTTTGACATCGCAAGGTTCCTTTAGCGCAGCGTGAGATCTCCATCGTCATTTTGAACAAGCTTGGCAGGGATGGCAAAACTAGACATAGCTTTATACAGTTCGCCTCCGTAGATGCTGTCATACGCGGCCTTAAAATCGATGAAAAGGTGGTGGGTATCGATTTTGAGTTCATAGGTCTCTTCCTGCCGCAAGGTTTTTTCGATATTGAGATTGAAAAAAAAAAAATTAAAACAAAATCGATGAAATCTTGATTCAATCAAATTTCGCTTGGCGCTCCTGAGATTAACCATTCAACTGCAGACCAGCCCTGTTCTAATGCGTTTGTGTTTGTGAAACTCATACTACTTAGAAAAATGCTTCACTTCTTTTTCATAAGACCCCTTCAATGATTGTAATACAATCAACAAATAAAAACGTTTCAAAACACGATGTAAGAACTATTCAAAACAACCGTGCACACCACGGGAACTCAACGAATTGCAGCGCCTTACCATCACCAACAGAAATAATACACCCCTGAACTCGACTGACAACACAGACAAAGTTTGACAGCACAGGCCCCAAAAAATTGACAGCACAGGTCTCAACAATGGACATCATTAGACATTTTTGTTGCTTCACTCACGTACACTTATTCAATAGTTGTACGCAGAAATGTTGGTTAAAAAATACCTTTTAACACAATTCACACAGCAAACGTAAAATTTTAACAAAACGTCAAGTGGGGTGTGAAGCATTTTTCTATGTAGTGTGAGGTTCACAAACACAAATGCATTACAACAGGGCTGGTCTGGAGTTGAATGGTTAACCTCACGGGCGCCAAGAGAAATTTGATTGAATAAAGATTATATCGATTGTGTTAACATTTTTTTGTTCTTTTCAATTTCAATTCTTTTAATTGGATTACATGGTGTTTTAAGGCTCAAGGTTTTTGTTTTTTTTTTTTATTCTTCATTACATTTTCTTTATTTTTCCTTTATTCATCCCATTTTTTGCGCTTTTTTGGGTCTACAAAATTACAGCACAAGCAAATAAATTGACATCATGAACATGTAACACCGCTTCCTGTACTTCTTATTCAATGGATCCTTTTTTTAAGCTGTCAAATACTGAGTAAACAACTCCAGGTTGGAGAATTGTAGGGTTTTCAGATGAGTAATATTTTACCCAATGTTAGAATCTGAACTCATGGTTTAAAATTTGGGGTGATATATTAAAATTATTATTTAACATGAGAAAATGCATTTTAATATCAAGTTAAGTAATAATAATAATAAATAGAGTGGCGCGACAGCTCTTGAGGAGCCAAGGCCTAAGTGGCTTACTCTCATCAACAATTCTCTAGGTGCGTGTGAAGAATTGAGGGGACCTACAATTTAAGTTTAAAAATCGCGAAATTCATATTCATTATTTTATCATGAGAAGATGCATTTTAACATCAATATAAGTAATAGTAACAAATTTCGTTATATTTTCTAGAGAGCACCCAATGACGTTTAAAATGTCCTCAAAGGGCAATATTATAAAAATTTCCCGTCCCGAAAAAATACCATAAATATACGCAGTTTGCAAGTACTAAAAATGACGTTCAATCCTTTGTATATATAACAGCCAGTACTGTCAAGATTGCTTATCTGCTTGGTTTGACAGAAAAATCACTATATTTGTGCTTTATTAACGCGTATCTATCGATTGAGACCATTTTCATCTTCAAATTCAGAATCCGGTAAAGGAAAGTAGAGCCAATACTTGACATTTGGTTAAATTGTGACACTTCGCATTGAATAGTGTGTTAAAAACAAAGATTAAATATGTAACAAGATGGGAAACTGACTTACGTTTCACTCCCTAGATCCCTCAATTTTCATATTCCTCCATTTACTTTACTTTTCGTCTACATAAATGCATGAGTTACAAAAACACAGAGATGAGCTGAGATTTTTCTATTCTCTTTTGTTTGTTTTCGCATTTTCAACATTTCTCTTCTGTTTGTTTTCGCATTTTCAGATGGTTCCCAGCAAACATTTTTCTGAAGGTCCAGATTCTGTTCACCCAAAATGATTCACTAAGGCGGAGAATTTCTGAACGTGCCCAAAAAGGGATATAAAAAATAAACTGTACTTCAGTTTTCATTCACTTAATTGATCAAAACTGGATGTGCACAAGTAAGCATGCCTCATAAAAGGTCATTTGCGAATCCTTATTCTAAGTTTGTAAGCAAATTGTTGGTCTTTCACCAGAATCTTTTTCGTTCTTTTCTTATATATTCTCGCAAATGAGACACGATAGCGGGACATTGTAAAAACAATTTTACATTGGGTTCAGCTGCTCTGCGCTATGTACGATCCTTTCTATGCAAAATGAGAAAACGCATCTTTGTTTTAAGGATTTTTGGTTGTTCGTCCTTTTATGATGTTCTTATTTGGTTTTGATAACGAGATCTTGTCGCAACAAAATTTCAAATTCGAATTAAAAATATTCACTTTGATCAAGTTTTCATGGAGTGAGGAAGTGAAGCAAATAATTTGTTTTGACTTGTGAGTTAAAAAAGTTTAAACACAGTTGTGAAACAAAGAGTGTAAAGTTTAATTAATAAAAACAATTAAAAAGTGTTGGAAAAATAAAATAAACAAACAGTGTATATTATAATTATTTTAAAGTGGTTAAAATTATGTTTTATATATAAACATATATAGTGTAATTTATTTTTTATTTTTGAATGAACTGTTAATTATTATTTTAATTATTTAATGTTTTGAATTATCGTCTTTAATTATTTTTATTAAAAATAAATCAAAATGTGATCTTCTTTACAATTGTATTTAAATAAAAATGGAATTAACATATATATTTTTATTTCTACTTCAATATTGACATTTTTCTGAAGGACTTACGAATGAAAAGTAAATATAAACTGAATAAGAAACAAGTCTTAAATGAATTCATTTTCGCTTAAGATACACTTCATTTAAATGGATGTTATAATCGCTTGTGCACCTCCATTTAAATGAAGAATTTCCGTCGAAAATAATTCATTAAAAAGGTTCAAACATGTGGTTCGCTACCTACGAGGATGGACCCAAATCGGATCAAAAATACATTCAGATTCGGGTGTTTTCTTCACTTAAGTGAATCATTTTCTAGTCAGTTATGAAGAGAAATGTTTGCTGGGTTGGACCATATTTACTGTGATAGTATTGGTAAAAACACGCATACTTTCACAGTAACTATGGTCCGAAGCTTGTAGGCAACTGTCACTTTGACAGCCTTGTTTCCCATCTTGTTACTTATTTAATCTTTGGTTTAAAATTATGTCGTTTTCCATTGGTCGTCCAGAAGCATTCGGAATTGTCTAGAAGTCTTCTGAAACCATTCCATTGGACTGACTTTGACAGGCAGAATGCTTCTGAGATGAGCAGTATGCTTCTGTTTTGAAAACAGAAACGTCCGAAGACACATACACCATAATCCGTTTCATTGGGGGTAGAAGAAGAAACGTCAAAAAAAGACCAAAGGAAAACGACACTAGCCCATTGAATAAGAAGTACAGGAAGGGGTCTTATGAAAAAGAAGTGAAGCATTTTTCTAATGTCGTTTTCTATTGACTTTTGAGATTTGTGTGTAAAAATCTCAGATCCTCCACTGCAAATAGAAAATAGAATATGAAATCTCGAATCTTTTTTTGTAATTGTGTGCGTGAAATGTCAAATTTGATTTCGCAAATGTCACTTTTTGAAAGTGTGTGTGAAAGTCTGTGTGCAAATAGGTGTGAATCTTGTTAAAAATCCAGATTCAGATTTCTGAATCTCAGATTCATTTTTTTGTCATTTTCTTGAATCTCAAGACGCAAATAGAACATGAAATCTGAGATTTTTCCACTATTTCCTCTCTTCACCCCCCCTTTCAGCTGTCAGATTCACAAATCTCATTCTGAGATTCGTCAATGGAAAACGACATAAATAGTGGAGTTTCACAAACACAAACGCATTACAACAGGGCTGGTCTGCAGTTGAATGGTTAATCTCAGGGGCGCCAAGCGAATCAATATGTCATCAATTTTGCTTAAACTTTTTTTTGTCAATCTCAATTCTTTTTTTTAACACTAAAGGTGCACATGCACGGTTTTTAATGTTAAATTTTTTTATTTTCCAGTACATTTTCTTCATTTTTCACCCGTAAATCCTCACGTTTATAAAGCCTATTTTGATCGTTTTTAAAAGCAAATTGTATGATCAACGTGAACAAGCGTTTAATATCATGGACAGACATATGGCGTTGCGGAAATAAATAACACTCTTTGTTTTCTTGCACCATCAAGCATAAAATCAGTTTCATGAAAGTGTTTTGAACAAACAACGGACATCTATCCAATATAAGAATTTCTATCCATTTTTCTCTTTTCCATTCAGCTTTCGGAAGTCTTCAAAATTGTCAAGGTATGTATTTTAGAGCATTCAAATTCTTGAAGATATTATTCACAATAGACAGTGACTCAAATATTGTCAAGGGGAAAATATAGAAGTATTTTCTAGTTGATTGTAATACAATCAACAAATAAAAACATTTCAAAATACGATGGAAGAACTATTCAAAACAACCGTGCACACCACGGGAACTCAACGAATTGCAGCGTCTTACCATCGCCAACAGAAATAATACACCCCTGAACTCGACTGCCTACACAGTCAAAGTTTGACAGCACAGGCCCCAAAAATTGACAGCACAGGTCCCAAAAATTGACATCATCAGACATTTTTGTTGCTTCACTCACGTACACTGTACATGTAGCTAACATCGCTTCCTGTACTTCCTATTCAATGTGCATTCTGTTCAGCTCTTAAATTAGACTAGCTGCGGAGCAGGTTAAAATATGACAGTAGTGGTTAAAGATTTAACATTCAATTTTTAACCACAATGCATCCAATTCGCACACGGCCTTAATTTTAATTCTATCTGGATAACAAGAGATGTTTTTATTTCGATGTGAAAGGGCTATTCTGATCGATTATAGCAGCAACAAGTGGAACTGAATCTGAGCGACAATTTATTTGAATCCCTTCACCTCGCAATTACATGTTTATTTATTGTATGAATGGGGTTATTTCGAATTATTTGTATTAAAATTAAATTAAAATGAATACAAATTAAGGAATCTTCAAAACAACCCAAAGAAAAAGATGTAAATTTCGGCTTACCTTTAATGACTTGGATATCCATTTTGGAATGAACTTAAAATTGTAGTTACTTAAAATGAATGCTGTCTTGTAAATATTAAAGACTTAAAAATGATTATCTCTTTAGCTTCTTTCTCATTTTTCTGTACGTTATTCACCACACATGCACTTTTTTATCGATGAAATTCAGATAAGTTAAAATAAGTTTTAAAACACTTAATTCCACATTAACGATCTATGTACACAATATGTAGATTTGTAGGTATCATTCTAATTTAAGCCTCAAGCGAGATTAGAGAAGACCGATTGTTTAGGGTAAAATGTCAAACAACTGTGATAATTTGTTACACAACAGAATCAAAACCTTAATTTTAATTACAGCAACAGGTGAGGCCTGTAATTTAAGCAAAGCTCTTGTTGTCCACTTCGTTGATTGACAGTCTATATTTCCAACTGTAACTGTTTCAAATATTTTAAATGATTTAGGCACTGTTAAAAATATACTTTTTCAATTCAAGAACGTATTTTAAGGATCTGATATTTCTACAGCGCCGTCAAGCTCAAGCCATTGAATTAAAGACGATTTGGGTTTATAATTTTTCCTTCCAAGACAAGAGGGAGAGATAAAGACATTAGAGTCGGTTGTCGGTTGCACCGAGGTTCAAGTTTCATCTACAACCTAATGCATCGTTTCTATATATGTATATTTATTTGAAAGGTATTGAAGCTTGGTACCACGACAACTAGCAGTCAAGACATGAACAACTACACAAAATGACAAGCAGACGGCGTGGATCGCAACTTACCAAGTCTCAAATATAAAGGTGTACAGTAGGAAGTAAGTATTATCAAAATGTCATTTTGACTATTGTCATCTAGTAAGAAGCAGCAAAACTATTTTTTTTAATACGCTTATATAAAACATGGCTAGCTCTGTTTTTAACTAGTTGGAACGAGCAGTAAATGCCATCTTGATCATTGTTCCTTGTATATATATTTGGATACTAGTTTCAAGATGGCAAACGATGGTTTCGCCATCTTAAGAACTGTCAAAGGAGCTTTTTTTTTTAACATTAGTTTGTGTTGTAGCCATAGAGTTTATGGCTGTGTTATGGAACAACCAATTCTATCGGATTGGTTCTCTGGAGATCTTCTGTCAAACCAGGCAGATAACACAATTTATTTAGTTTTATTTACAAAAAAAAACTTCTGTGAAAATTCTCAATTAACACCACTTCGTTTCCTATCGTAAAACTACTCCATAAATATATAATTTAATTATTCATTTCATGCTTTATTCATGCATTTTTTTTTTTATTTGTATAAAGTTTGCTTTCATAGTGCTCTTTCCCTTTTGACAGCGCCTTAATTTCGACCAATCTCAACTGCCATTTTATCGGTCGTGGAGGTGCGGTTTAAATACAATTTGAATTTTTTTATTGTAATTCTTCTTAATATTTCAATAGTTAATGTATCTAAAAAGTTTTTTATTCAGGAAATGAAGATTTTAGTGTACGCAAGGGATTGGATGCAAAAAGAAGAAGAAAAAAAGACGCAGCACTAAAGCGTGCTTTACACGATATGGATTTTCCATATGGACTGTCAACATTTCCATATGGATATTATACAAATCGTGTAATCGTATTAAAAATCCATATGGAAATTACAGATGGAAATTCCATATGGAATTTTTTCATTTAGAACTGTTTCTAAATTTCATCTGTATACAAACGAAATCGAATTTTTCAAACGACAAACAAAGAATATATTAAAACATGGGAGTACGAAAAAGAAGGGATTTAATGTTATTTTGTGTTTCTTTTTCATACAAAAAAAAATTGTTACATTTAGGTACTTTGAATGAAAAAAAAAATTTGAAACTAAAAACGGAAAATCCAAATCGTCTAAATCCTTATCGGATTTAACAAACAAAATTCAATTTGACATACATATGAAAATACATTTGGAAATAAGAAGTGACAGTCCATATGGAAAATCCATATCGTGTAAAGCACGCTTAAGGAGGCTTTTTTTTGTACATTTTAACCCATACAAAGAACAAAGAAGATAAAATAGTAAACTTTTAACTTTAATAAATGATAAATTTTCATTAATTTTACAGGAAAAGGTATGTTTTATACTTCTTGTTTAATTAATTTCGACCTAAGTGAAGTTGTTTGCCCTCCACAACTACAAGACGTAATCTCGTTTGGCGTTTCAAGCCGGTACTTTATAGGGGGTTTCACATTATCAAAAATGTTTGACAAGCATGGTTTGACGAATGCTTAGAGGACTGCGTTCACATTTATCAAACATGTGGTCAAGACTCAGTTCTCTTAAGAATTTCAACGATAGCGGACGCTTTAGTTGCAGATGGAAGACGAAGAAGAAGAAGAAAAATAAAGCCATGAAATAAGAAGGAAAGACTTTGGATAAAGGAGTGGATTAAAAAGAGTCCAAGATTTTTGTCTATATTTCTTTCTTTCTGAGTTTGAAGTTTTTTTATAATGAATTTTCATTATCAAATACGCTAGTCAAGGAAGCAGAATTTCAAAAAAAAATTGAAATTAATCAAGAATGTTTGACAAGCTGCTTAATGGTGCGTTCACACTGTCAAATTCGAGTCCATCAAATCATGCTTGTCAAACATATGTAATAATGTCAAACCAAGCAGAGAACACACAATACAAACTTATGTAAATAAAACTGCTTCTGTGAAAAATTCTCAAGATGCCACCACCATCGTTTTCCATCTTGAGACTACTCCCCAAATGGATATACAAAGCATATTAGGGGTATTCACGTAAACGCGGAAAACCCATAGAAACCGTAGAAACCGTAGAATTTTCTATCGGTAGAAATGAGCTGTCAAAATTTGTATGGGAAAAATTTTCTGCAAATCGTAGAATTTTATCTCACAAATTTGAAGCAGAAACTGCAGAAAAAACCTGATAAAATTTATGACGTTTAATTTGGCGCTCATTTCATCTTTTTTTTCTATCTGAACTGACATAAGCGGGAAGTCCTCGTCAAATTAAATAAAAAAAAAAAACAATCAGAATCAACATACAAATGAATGAATGAATGAATTTTGTTTTAAAACTTGTAATAAGCTAGTGTTGGCTTA
>CAKKXW010000005.1:51575906-51593855 GCA_920937365.1 Sphaerophoria rueppellii
GTTGAACGTTCAACATTACGCAATTCAGCAATTGCTCGATTCAAACGTGATTCGTAAGCTGGCTGAGGAGCCGTACATTTTTTAAGTTTTACTTGACATGTTTTAAAGCGAGCCTTTTAAAATCAATTTAAATAAACATTTAAATAGAGACCTCTGTATAAGAATAGAATTAATATTTACCTCCAGCAAATTTAATTGTTCTTGCAGACGATTTGCAGCCTCAAATTTCTTATTTTGTGTGTGAACTTCGATTAAATCTTGAACCTTCCGAAGAGTTTCTTCGTTGTTGTCAAACTCTTCAATAAGTTGCTTTGATTTAAGTGGAAAATAAATGATTATGAAGGTTTAAAGATTTAAATAATTGTAAAGGTACCTGGAAATCTTGTGGTAGATCTTCAATGGTTACATCATTTTTTAGATGGTCACTTAGAATCGAATTTACTTTAGAAAGCCAGCAATCAACTTCTATGACACATTTTTCTGATTTTTCTGCTTCGGAAACTTCTCGTTCTAACAACTCAGCGCGTTGTTTTGCCTGTTAAAATAAATATTTTTTATTTTTAAATATTTACATAGAGATATTCATATGCATGTTCATTCATGTGCAGGTATGAACATATTTCAGCTTCACAGTTTTGGAAGTTTTTAATAAAATAATTTCCTTTCATAAGCAGTGAGTCCAAAATAAACGTTATAACTACAGGGTGATTCACGAGCGTTGTGCCAAAAAGCTAGAGTGCGTAGGTTGAATTGATACAGGAAAAAAATCGTATGGGAGGGGGGGGTCTATTCATCCCGTTTAGCCGGGAAAAAAAAATATTTAAAATCAACGGCTTCGTTTACAACACCGTGTTGTCCCTTTTTGGAAAGCCAGAAACATCTTCTTTTTTTTGTTTGAAATTAAATTGTTTTAACAAATAGTATAAAAAATATTTATTTTCAAACTCAAAATTTTCAATAAAAAAAAAACAAAAAAAAAAAACATTTTTGAACTAAGTTTTTTCAAAGTTTTATGTAATTAAGTACTAATTTTGTTTTAAAAATTCAATGCCATTGTTAATTTTAAGTCGAAAACAGAAAACCGGATGCAAAAATGTCTTTTAATTTTTGAGAAATAAAAAAAAAAAACTATAACCACTTTTTTCAAAGAAAATCTCTGTTTTTATTTTTACCTATCTCGACTTTTAGTTTTATTAATTAATGAAACATTAACCTTTGTTTTAATATTTGTTCTGTAATTGGAATATTATGAGGGCCCAATAAAGTAGAAAAGTATTGGATTTTCTCTGGATTAATAATTTTGTTCATTGATAACGACTGAAAACTGACCTGAAATTTTTCTTACTATGCCCGGGGGCCGCGGCCATCTGCCGGTGAAGGGTTCTACCTGCTAGGAGCTTAAGATGATTAAACCACAATTTTTCTTGAACTAAAAAACAATAAACAACCTAAAGGTAAATAAAAGACATCACATAATTAAAACATTAACCTTTCTTTTATTATTATTATTTTTTTTTTAATCGAGTAATTATAACAAATTTTCAATATGATCCCCATTTCTTAGAAGGCATAGATTATATCTCCTTCTAATGCCTGCACATAAATTTATATTTGATAAATTTTCCCGTAATTTTACTCCAGCGACTTCAATTCGTTCTTTAATCTGCTCCAAAGAAACGATTTCCACTTCGTACACATAATTCTTCATGAATCCCCATGCATAGAAATCTAAGGGTGTTAAATGAGGCCCAACAGAGTGGCCTCCTAGATCACCCTAGGAGGCCACTCTGTTGGGCCTCTTCTCCCAATCCATCGGTCACTAAAATGATCATCCAGCTAGTTTCTCACTTGTTAGCTATAGTGTGCTGGAGCACCATCTTGTTGATAGATTAAACTATTGGTTATAGCCAATGGAACGTTGTCCAACAAATCGGGCAAAAGGTCTCGTAGGAACTCTAGGTATGACTCTCCATTAATAACGGAATTCAGAAATCGGGGTCCGATCACGGTGTGTCCAACAATACCAAGCCAGACCTTACAGCTAAAGCGGTGTTGCGATTTGTTCTGCTTTTTGTTGTGTGGATTGGATTCACTCCAGTGATGTAAATTGTGAAAGTTAGTGACTCCATCCCTGGTAAACTGTGCCTCATCCGTCCAGAAAATCCTTTCAAAGTAGTTGCGTTCAGTTTCATCTCTTCTTTGATCGACAAAATTCTGCGCTCAATAACCTGTCGTTTGCTGTGAGTTCCTGAACTGGCGTGAAGTGGTAAGGGTGTAAGTGTTCCGTTGCAAGCACTCTCCATGCTCTAGATTGGGACACTCCTCCTAGTACTAATGGAGGGATTACGTCGGCCGTATCTTCTTTCCTCTATGATTGCGGGTCCTGCAATTGACCTTTCACTTCTTCTAAGATCTAGCTGTCCGTGCTCTCTTAGACGTCGGTGGATTCTTGAAAACATGCGACAAAATGATTAATCCAGAGAAAATCCAATACTTTCCTACTTTATTGAGGCCTCATAAAATTCCAATTACAGAACAAATATTAAAACAAAGGTTAATGTTTCATAAATTTATAAAACTAAAAGTCTAGATAGAGAAAACTAAAAGCAAAGATTTTCTTAGAAAAAAGTGGTTCTGGTTTTTTTTTTATTTCTCAAAAACGGAAAAACATTTTTTCATCCGGTTTTCTGTTTTCGACTAAAAATTAGCAATGCCATTGAATTTTTAAAACAAAATTAGTACTTAATTACATAAAATTTTGAAAAATCTTAGTTCAAAAATGATTTTTTTTGTTTTTTTTTTGTTTTTTTAATTTTGAGTTTGAAAATTAATATTTTACTATTCGTTAAAACAATTTAATTTAAGAACAAAATGAAAGAAGATGTTTCTGGCTTTCCAAAAAAGTACAACACGGTGTTGTAAACGAAGCCGTTGATTTTAAATATTTTTTTTTATAAAATAAGTCAATTTTTCAGAAAATTGCCCCACCCGGCTAAACGGGGGTGAATAGACCCCCTCCCATACGATTTTTTTCTTGTCTCAACTCAATCTACACGCTCTAGCTTTTTGGCACAACGCTCGTGAATTTATTTTATTTGTTTTTTAAATTTTTGTAACAAATTAAAAATATAAATAAATAAAAAACAAAATACAAAACAGTATTTTTCTCATACAGAATTTTAACGTACAGGATTTTGTGTTTACAGTATAACGACATACAGGATTATAATCTTAAGCGAGATATACACAGTTCAAATGCTTGTCAAGCACGTTCAATTATTGTATTTGTGAAGTAAACTACACTTATAGATCGGGTGTATGTTTTTTATTTTTATTTTGACAAATAGGATTATGACCCGCTCCCAAGAAAAAAAAGGCATTTTTCCCAATGTATTTAAGTAAGTGCCCCTCATTTGTTTAACAGATTACTTGAAAAACAGTATTTATAAAGGAGTTAAAAAGATAGCTTTGGCCATTTAATAATTGGAAAATTGATGCTTCACTCAATCCTTTGATGTAATATTTATCTGTAATATTTATTATTGAAATTATATAAAATTGAAATTTGTATTTCAACTGGGGAGCCGGTGACAATAAAAATTGCACTTGCAAATTCGCATATTCATTAATACTAACTCATATAACCATAGGCACAATACGGGTCTGGTGTGCAAGGGTTTATCCTATGGCAGAAATATTGTTTCATTGCATTGCATACAAGAATAATATATTGTATGTCAAAATTAAGAACGAGACAAATAGGTAAGTTAGTAGTTAACCGAATATTAAAATAACGTTTAAGATATTGTTGAATGTAATTATATTAAATTATGAACCAAAATTTGTGTTCAAATTGGAATATACAGTACGCCCTCGATAAACGCAAAACCTCGATTAAAGCAACATCCAATTTTTGACCATTAGTGACTCAATATTCGCAACTTTTCAAAAAAGTGTGACTCATTAAACGCAACTTTACAACTTTGATTTGATTTTTTTGTATTAGTTCTGAATGTATACTTACTTTTTTGAATTTCGTAACTGTCTTAATCGTAGGTGCATTGCATTTTGAATTTATTTTTTTTAATTTGATCTGTATATTTTTTCTTTTTTGAATTTTGTTAGCGTTTTGATCGTAGGTGCATTGCTTTTTTGACATTGTTTTTTTTTAGGGTCATACGAAATCCCCAAAAGACAAAATCACCATGGGAACAAAATCTCAAAAAAAAAAAAAATAATCTAACCTGCCAATATCTCCACGAGAAAATCCTCATTGACAAAATCTCCAAAGAAAAAATATTTTTTGCCAAAATCTCCTTTAAATCTCCAAATCTCCAATATTCAGGTGTGCGTCTTCTAACACCATTTCTCTAATGGAATGAGCATGAAACCAAAATATGAATGTACTTTCAGGCTGTCAAATGTATTCTTAATTTGGAACTGTTGTGTTTCATAAAAAAAGTAAGCTTTTATGGATAAAATTATTGTTTTAAAATCAAATAAAGGAAGAAAAACGATATTTATGACTATCATTTCTTTTCAAAAAAAAAAAAAAAAAAACAAAATAGAAAGTTATCGATGGCGTTGTGACTAAAACAAAGTGAAATTTTTTAATTCGAACGTAATATTTCGTGCAGCCTTAAGTAAATAAAATAAAATCTCCAAAACAAATTACGTTCACGTAGTGAATCATGCGATTAAATCGCGCGATTTTTTGAGATTTTGGCATGGAGATTTTAGCAATGTTGTTTCTCTCTGGAGATTTAGCTGCTGGAGATTTCAGTTTGAGGATGTTTGGTTTGGGGATTTTGTCTTGGGGAAAACATCATCAACCAGTTTTTTTTTTCAGTTTTCGCTTAATATGGCGATTGTTAAAAAAGTACAAAAATAGACAATTAAGTAAAAGGCTGAAATGTATTGATTTAACTGTTATATTCATTGAAAATGAGTTTAATAAAATGAATTAACTTTTTTTAAATAGCAAACATTATTCAACTTCAATACATTCACCAAAACCGATCTCCACAAATATACTGCAAAGCTATCCTATGCAAAAACTATGAATGACTGGAGCCTATATCATCACCACTACAAGGATATAAACCCATTGTTTTTTTTTAGCTTGTAATTTATAATTACTTGTTAAGAAATATTAATAATAATAATAATAATATTTAATTTCTAACCCTCTTGTTTTAAGCTCAATTTTAAATGAATGGGATAAAATTTGTGTGACTCGGTTATTGCAACAAACTCAATAAACGCATCCGCCAAAAATTTCTAATCGTAGCTTTTATCGGGGGCGTACTGGAGTTTGGAAAAGAGTTTTGCAAATCCACATTAATTACTTATAACAAAATTCATACCTTCAACTGCAATTGATCCCAACGTTTTAAAATTGCGTCCACCTCGTTTTGTACATCCTTTTCCATAAACTGAAATTCAATTAAATCACGTCCAATTTCTTGTATTTTTTCCAGCCAGTCATCTGAATGGCTTCGTAAATTGTTTTCGAGGTCCTTCAAATAAAAAATTATGCAGTAATCGTTATAAGTAATGATTTATTAAACCATACATATTGTAGTAAGAGTTATCAGCTAATTACAAACTTAAGATCTCATAGGAAGTTTCATCAAACACGGGCAGATACGAAAACTTATGATCAGTTAAACACTATTCACATGAGCACGACCAACGAACTACGAAAAACTGAAGAAAAGTGATTTTAGATACGTTTGAAGCCGTATTTCCTTACAAATTCTCAACAAAACGATAGAAGTTTTATGATGCATAATTTTACTTCTTAATCTCAAATGTTAATAAATTTGAGAATACAAATTCATTCGCCGCGAAAAGAATTCTAGTTGATACGAACTGTCAAACTCTATTCGCGATAAAAATCATCCACACTTCCAACGAACAAAATGTTCACGCGCGTCTAACCTCAAAAATCATTCTTGCTTTGTGTTTTGGTCGTTTATCTACGACGAATTAAAAACTTTCATATGAAAGAAATATCAAAATCGACGAATTTTCGTTCATTCGTTGGTCGTTGTTCGTGCTCATGTGAATCGGATGAAAGTGCCTAAGGCTGTTTCGAGAGGAAAGTTCTTCGGGTCATCTTTGGCCCCGTGTGCATTGAAGGGGAATGGCGAAGAAGATACAACAGCGAACTTTACGGGTTGTACAACGACATGGACCTAGCCAGAAGGGTCAAGGTCCAGAGACTCAGATGGCTCGGTCATTTAGAGCAGATGGACACCAATGCTCCGGCCCGGAAAGCCTTCAAAACTATTCCCGAGGGACGTAGGAGGAGAGGAAGACCGCGACTCAGGTGGCGCACTCAAGTGGACTTATTAGACCTACAACAGTAGTTGTAAGCAGTGTTAATCAATTAATATTTCAATCATCTAAGTAATTGATTGAAAAATTTATTGAAATTAATCTGTTTTGCATAGTGGAGTTAATTTATTAAAATAAAATAATGTAAATTACGATGAACAAATAAAATATTGTAACTATGTAATATTTTTATTCCACAATTAATTTTCATGTTTCACTATACTTTTTCAATCAAATTATCCTTTTGGTTGCCACTTGTTTCACGAATTTTTGGCTCTCGCTTAAGCTTAATGCTACGAACGTTATTTCTGTCCTATCTTTTTCTTGTAACTTCGAAATATGTGTCAATTCATAAATCTAGCGGTATTAAATTCAAAATACCAGTGCTTTAAACTTTTAAATCTGTAAGTTTAAGCTTTAAAAAAACCGGTTATGGCATCATTGGCAAGATATCATTCTATTAATTTGATGCGGCTAGCTCTGGGATTCCAAACACAGTCCGTCGTCTCTTGCGTCACGGGATCCCCACCGCACTTACAAGTCACTAATTGCTATTTGCAATAATTGCAAACATTAGAATGCATAAACTTTTTAGTTGTTTCTTCTCCTATTTGAAACCATTCTTCCATCAATACATTTTTTAACTCTACTTTAGTAGGAATAGGCCGTTTTTTTAATCGTCTATCTAATTCTTCCCACAAATGCTCGATGGGATTGAGGTCAGGAGATTGTGATGGATGTGGGAGAACATGTCCCGTGTTATATGCCAACCACAAACGAACGTCGTGAGCCGTATGTTTGGGGTCGTTGTCTTGTTGGAAGTAGAAGGAGTTTGATAATTTTAATTTCTCGGCAATTTTTTTAGGTTTTCTTTCAAATATCCATATATGGAGTATGTGTGTACAATTTTTTTATCTATTGTGCTCCCCACACCTCCAGAAGACATACAACCCCAAACCATCACTCCTCCGCCCGCCGACGAAACCGGGTTTAACTATAGGAGCTAAAATAATTTTTTTTGGAACGCGGTATTGGGCTTTCTCCAAAAAATTTGCACGTCATCCCAGAAACTATATAATTTGCTTTTGTAGGCAAAGAAGAAATAATTGACTTTCGTCTGGCAACTCAAGCATTATAATCAGCCTCATTAAGCACCCTTCTTAAGGTCATGGGGTAATTGTACTATCCGTTGCTTCTTCTAGAATTTTATCAACTCTGTTAAGTGAGGGAATAGCTAAACACTCAACCTTTTTTGAGTTACGGTTAACAAATTCTTTAGAGCGGGTACAACGTCCCGCGGGTTAGCTAGTATATATATAAAAGAACACTTTATTTTTATGTTTCGAACGAAGTTCAAGTTGAGAAGCAATTTTTTCATGACAGATTGATACTATTAGAAGTTTTGACAATTTTTCACAAGAGGCAATATCCGTGAAACGTTCGGCTAAACAGCCAACGCACATAACCACTAAACCACGGACACTACGTGACGGGATCTTATAAATTAAATAACTAACGTAATTGAACATATAATATTAATTCGTTTCTTGTACTTACATCTAATTCTTCAATAATTTCTTCAGCGTCTGCGTTCTCCGGAGTCTGACCAATTTTCTTTTCTAGTTTGTCCAAATAACCAGTTTCCGAAACAATTAATTTCTTCAATTCACCAAGCTGACTTGAGATATGCTCAAGAAGGGCTGTACTTTTGTATACTAATGACGTGACCGATGTCCACCTTGCATTTAATCGCGTTAATTTAATTGCTAAATTTGAGTATTTGGATTCAGATCCTTTCTGACCCGCCAACAATTCGTCTATTTGCAAGAGAACATCACCTCCAATTTCATTTAATTCGCGAAAATTTACCGTTTCCCGTTCACATGTTTCCTTGAGAATTTGAAATTTTGATTTAATTTGGAAAAGTTCGTTTGAGTTTGAAATTTCTGAAATTTTCGTTTTCGGAGTATTCATTTCTAAATCATTTAACCATAAATCAGTTAGATGAATTCTCTGGAGAATTTCTTCAACTTTTGCTGTAGTTTGATGTCTCGTTTTACAGTTCTTTTGGTAAAGATCAAGCACTTTTGCATACAATTCATTCAGACAAGATATTTCTTGAATTATATTTTCTCTGAAGTTATCATCTGCATCTTTCATGATAATTTCACTGAAATTCTTCGCACTGATAACATCAATTTCAATTTTCCGTAGCTCCATTGCATATCTGTCATAGGAATAATTATCTTCATTGTTGGCAATATCATCTTCATGTTGAAAACCATCATCTTTTTCTAAAACTTTTTTAAGATTCTCGATTGTTGACAAAATTGTTTGATATTCATCATGAAAATGGTTATAATTTTCAATAAATGTATTTTGCTTAATAATGCGCTCATTGAGTTCAAATGGGATTTTGTACCATTTTTTTTCAAAATTCTTATTAAGTGTGCTTTCACCTTTTTCACGAATATGTTCAAGACCTTTTTGTAGATTCATAGCTACACTTTTCAATTCTTTAAGATAAACTAGGTTTTCATTCATTTTTTTTGGATTCGACATAATTGCTTGGGCGGTTTCAACTTCATGTATTATTTTTTTCATATTACCGAATTCGCGTGCCGTGTTTCTTAAGATTTCACTTTTTTCTTCAATCAATGAACTTAAAGCACTTTTCATATCTTTCCAACTGTCGTTGAATAATTGAAAATCTTTGATAAGTTCCATACAATTTTCATCTAACAAACAACATTTATTTTGAGCCATTTCGATTTCCGATGATAAAGATTCCATTTCTTTTAAGCGGTTCTTTAAATCACTTTGAGTTGCAGTCTTGGAATGTTGTTTGTACCAGTCTCTCGAGTCTGCTAAAATTAGTTTAAATCCAGTTAAACTTTTGCAAAACATTTCTTTTTGAATTTCTTTTTCGTTGTTGCATAGAGTATTTTGTATTTTAGAAGTAAGTGAGTTTAGTCGACTACTCATATTTTCAAACATTTTTATTTTTTGTTCAAGGTTTTGATCGCGGTTTTCTGCTCGACAAATAAGCAGGAGATTTTCGATGTTTGTTTGATAAGTCTTTTTGATGTTTAATTCTTTCTGCATCACCTGTAAGTTATCTATTTGGGAATGAAGACTGCAACGTTGTAAAGTGGTTAATTTTTCTTCACATTGGTCCAAGAAATTTAATATTTCCAAGATTTGTGTATCCAACAAAAGCAAATTGTTTTCTTCTTTAACTTGGTTCTCTGCAAGTGACGTTGCAATATTAATTGATTCTTCTACATCCGACTCTTTTTCTACGTCCATAGCCATCGTCCTATAATCAATCTTTGTTTGAAAGTCAATCCAGTCCTCCGGTTTTTGAACTTTATTATTAGCTTCATTATTCAAAGAAAATGTAAATCCCATTGATTCTATTCGATTAGATTGTGCTTCGAGAATTTGACGTAAGGCTTCTAAACGGTCTTCAAAATTTTCCAACTGTTGTAAAAGCTTACTGCTCGTTCGGTCACTTTTATACATAGGTATGTTAATCATCTGTCGCAAATCTATTAAATATCTTTCGAGTTCCAATAAATCCTGCTGACAATATTTTAAATAATTCATTCGTTTTGTTACATTTCCTAATTCGGATATTTCTTTTCCTTCCATCGATTTCAAATCATTTTCCCTTGTATCAATCCACTCATATAGTATTTTATACTTATGTAGTCTTTCATTCTGCTTTTCACTCCACTTGACCACATGAGACCACCGTTCTCCTAATGCCGACAATTTGTCCTCTAAGTCATTGAAATTCCCAGACTCATCATTAACGATAACAACCATGTTGCTCACATTATTTACAAGACCCTGTTGGCATCTTAAATCATTTTTAAGTCGTGCCAAGTCTGCTATTTGTTGTTCAACATCTTTCAGTCCGGGGCCTATATCTGACATTTGTGATATTCTGTCTTCAGCACATGTTAAAAAATTACGCAATATTTCAATTTGTTGTTCTTGAAATTTTGCTAAATGGCTGTGAATTTTCGATTGAACTTCCAGGGCTCGAAGACGTAGAGTTTCCCAACGTTCATTCAACAATACCATTTGTTGACGAATTTCATGTTGATCGTCCAATGTCAAGCCACCATTTTTTTGAGCTTCATGAATAAGACTTGAACCTTCTTCTAACGCTTCGCCTACAAGCTGTTGATGTTCAATGAGGTTAAGCATGAAATGCTCATTTTCTTGAAACTGTTCTTTTGCAATCTGAAAATCTTTAGGCTCTGGAGCTGCTTTCGAAAGAATATCTTCATCTTCAAATAGGAGTCCTAACACTGTTTCTAAAGCTATTTGATATTTTGTTATGTCAACTGAAGCACTAGTTGCTGAAGACATAGTGGAGGATGGTCGTGAAGTAATATTAAATCTCAAAACATCTGTTGACAAATTTTGAGAAGAAGTTCTTATATCGTTTTTATTTAAATGTATGCCCTCAAAAGCTTCTTCTGATGCTTCTAATGGTATATCATCGAGATCTGTAATGTTTCCAATGTTTATACTGTCAGAAAACACATTCGACGTTTCATTGAATATATTATCCTTCCCAGAGCTTTCACTTTGTTGCATTGTTTTAGATTCTATAGCATGATATAAGCACATGACATACATTTGAATGGACTTGTTGTCGGGCTTGTTTGTGTGGACATCTTCGGGGTCCAGAAGCTGTTCGATATTGAAGTATTTATATGCTAGTTCAAAAGCGGTTTTGAGCCTTGATAAAGGATGTTCTTCAAATACAGCCGTCAGATCAACATTGGTTACATTTGCGTCAATTACACAAAGGAAAGCTTTTCCATCTGACCAACTTATTGAAAAGTCATTGATACAAACTCCACGAGGTTCTGTGAATTGTCGTGCCCAAGCCAGCAGAGATTTTTCAACACCATTATTTGAATTAGATTTAACTATACTTTGGCCATTGAATTCTAATGCAATGAGCCAAATAAGGCCAAGTGTTAATTTTGGATTTCCAGCTGCAATATCATCACTTGAAATGTTAACTAGTTTGACTCCATGTTCTTGTATAAGTTGTAGAACTTTGTTCAAATTGTTTATATGATGAACACGCATTCGACCCCTCTCAGGTTTCTAGGATAAATAAAATTAGAACAATATGTACACATGAACAGAATAAGTTAACTCACGATTTGTGATTTTGTTAGAATACAAAGAAGTTCTAATAACTTGTGACCGTCTCTCAAGTCTAAGAAGAGATCATTTACCAGTGGAAAGTTGGTCTTCACAAGGTGCGAATTAATCCATTTTGTGAAAGTTTTCTTCTGAATGTCCTGTCGTTCATCTGTAATATAATGCAAATAATTATTAAAGGTATGTCTACGAATTTATAACAAATTTATTCCTAAAATAAAAAATAAAATCTTGTTCAATATTCGTTGTTCGTTGTACTACTTAAACGGTATTTTTAAACGAACATTCAAAAATACTTGAAAGTCTATTTAAAGATCCAGCTTCTTAAATTCGTTAAATAACGTTTGAGTGGCGGGGGAGGGGATTATTAGAAAGTATAAGGAAATAAAAACCTAAGACATTTCTATCGCACCGGTTAGTGCGATAAATTAAAGTTGTATTTGCATAGCTGTTCTTTTTTTTTAAGCTAAGACGAAGGTGATAATGAGTGCCAAAACATTAAATACTAGCTTCGCTGCACATTGCTACAGTCAGCTCCATTGAAGCACCCATTCGCGGAACCAGCCATCGCCGATCGTCAAAAACACAGCGCTTTCAATTACCGCGGATTTTACACCATCCCGTACCCCATCGAAGAAATGGCCAAGTTTGGTATTAAATTCTGAATTTACTCTTTTTTTTGAATTCGAAATAAGTAAAGCGAGATTCAGATCCGCACGTGGAATGTTAGGTCCCTTAACAGACCATGTGCTGCGGAACAATAAGCGGAGGCCCTAGATGCTTATAAAGCGGAAATAATTGTCTTCCAGGAAATGCGATGGGATGGGCCGGGCAAAACAAGGATGAAAAACTGCGATATCTACTACTGCTTACTTATTTACAGTCCTGTGTCCTCAATCAACAGTCTCCGCGAGCTAGCTCGGTCCTTAGCTAGTTGTCTCCAGTTTTGCACTCCAAGTTGTAAGTTGATTGAGGTCCTCATCCACTTGAGTGCGCCACCTGAGTCGCGGTCTTCCTCTCCTCCTACGTCCCTCGTGAATAGTGTCGAAGGCTTTCCGAGCCGGAGCATTGGTGTCCATTCGCTCTAAATTACCGAGCCATCTGAGTCTCTGGACCTTGACCCTTCTGGCTAGGTCTATGTCGTTGTACAACCCGTTAAGTTCCCTGTTGTATCTTTTTCGCCATTCCCCCTCAATTCCCACGGGGCCAAAGATGACCCGAAAAACTTTCCTCCCGAAACAGCCTATGGCACAGTCATCCGCTTTTGTCAAGCTCCATGCTTCTGCACCTCGTCCCAGTCCTGCGAAGAGGGTGTTGTACCGTTTTACCTTAGTTGTTCGAGAGAGGGCTTTTCACTCAATTGCTTTCTTAGCCCAAAGAAACAGCGATCAGCAAGAGTTATTTTTCGTCTGATCTCGGCGCTGGTGTTATTGCCCGCGTAAATAGCGGAGACTAGATAGACAACTTCCTCTAGTACCTCGAAGTTGTATGCGTCTATTGTGACGTTCTGTCCGAGCCGTGTCGGTGTTGGGTGTCCTTCCTCCTTCCTCGAAGACAGCATATACTTCGTTTTTCCCTCATTTACTGCTAACCCCATTTTTGCTGCTTCTGTGTCAATTCACAAAGGCGTTCTTCCCATTACTTCAATATCGGAGTACGCGAGAAGTTGAACAGACTTCTGGAAGATAGTGCCTCTGGTGTTGACGGTGGCGTTTTGCACTATGTTCTCCAGAATGTTGTTAAAGAAATCGCATGACACAGCATCGCCTTGTCTGAATCCTTTTTTGACATCGCAAGGCTCCTTTAGCTCGTTGCCAACCTTGATGGCGCAGCGTGAGATCTCCATCGTCATTTTGCACAAGCTTGGCAGGGATGGCAAAACTAGACATAGCTTTATACAGTTCGCCTCTGTAGATGCGATGAAAAGGTGGTGGGTATCGATTTTGAGTTCATAGGTCTCTTCCTGCCGCAAGGTTTTTTCGATATTGAGATTGAAAAAAAAAATTAAAACCAAATCGATGAAATCTTGATTCAATCAAATTTCGCTTGGCGCTCCTGAGATTAACCATTGAACTGCAGACCAGCCCTGTTCTAATGCATTTGTGTTTGTGAAACTCATACTACCTACTTAGAAAAATGCTTCACTTCTTTTTCATAAGACCCCTTCAATGATTGTAATACAATCAACAAATAAAAACGTTTCAAAACACGATGGAAGAACTATTCAAAACAACCGTGCATACCACGGGAACTCAACGAATTGCAGCGCCTTACCATCACCAACAGAAATAATACACCCCTGAACTCGACTGACAACACAGACAAAGTTTGACAGCACAGGCCCCAAAAATTGACAGCACAGGTCTCAACAATTGACATCATTAGACATTTTTGTTGCTTCACTCACGTACACTTATTCAATAGTTGTACGCAGAAATGTTGGTTAAAAAAATACCTTTTAACACAATTCACACAGCAAACGTCAAATTTTAACAAAACGTCAAGTGGGGTGTGAAGCATTTTTCTATGTAGTGTGAGGTTCACAAACACAAATGCATTACAACAGGGCTGGTCTGGAGTTGAATGGTTAACCTCACGGGGGCCAAGAGAAATTTGATTGAATAAAGATTATATCGATTGTGTTAACATTTTTTTGTTTTTTTCAATTTCAATTCTTTTAATTGGATTACATGGTGTTTTAAGGCTCAAGGTTTTTGTTTTTTTTTTTTTTTTATTCTTCATTACATTTTCTTTATTTTTCCTTTATTCATCCCATTTTTTGCGCTTTTTTGGGTCTACAAAATTACAGCATTACAAGCAAATAAATTGACATCATGAACATGTAACACCGCTTCATGTACTTCTTATTCAATGGATCCTTTTTTTAAGCTGTCAAATACTGAGTAAACAACTCCAGGTTGGAGAATTGTAGGGTTTTCAGATGAGTAATATTTTACCCAATGTTAGAATCTGAACTCATGGTTTAAAATTTGGGGTGATATATTAAAATTATTATTTAACATGAGAAAATGCATTTTAATATCAAGTTAAGTAATAATAATAATAAATAGAGTGGCGCGACAGCTCTTGAGGAGCCAAGGCCTAAGTGGCTTACTCTCATCAACAATTCTCTAGGTGCGTGTGAAGAATTGAGGGGACCTACAATTTAAGTTTAAAAATCGCGAAATTCATATTCATTATTTTATCATGAGAAGATGCATTTTAACATCAATATAAGTAATAGTAACAAATTTCGTTATATTTTCTAGAGAGCACCCAATGACGTTTAAAATGTCCTCAAAGGGCAATATTATGAAAATTTCCCGTCCCGAAAAAATACCATAATTATACGCAGTTTGCAAGTACTAAAAATGACGTTCAATCCTTTGTATATATAACAGCCAGTACTGTCAAGATTGCTTATCTGCTTGGTTTGAAAGAAAAATCACTATATTTGTGCTTTATTAACGCGTATCTATCGATTGAGACCATTTTCATCTTCAAATTCAGAATCCGGTAAAGGAAAGTAGAGCCAATACTTGACATTTGGTTAAATTGTGACACTTCGCATTGAATAGTGTGTTAAAAACAAAGATTAAATATGTAACAAGATGGGAAACTGACTTACGTTTCACTCCCTAGATCCCTCAATTTTCATATTCCTCCATTTACTTTACTTTTCGTCTACATAAATGCATGTGAGTTACAAAAACACAGAGATGAGCTGAGATTTTTCTATTCTCTTTTGTTTGTTTTCGCATTTTCAACATTTCTCTTCTGTTTGTTTTCGCATTTTCAGATGGTTGGACCATATTTACTGTGATAGTATTGGTAAAAACACGCATACTTTCACAGTAACTATGGTCCGAAGCTTGTAGGCAACTGTCACTTTGACAGCCTTGTTTCCCATCTTGTTACTTATTTAATCTTTGGTTAAAAATTATGTCGTTTTCCATTGGTCGTCCAGAAGCATTCGGAATTGTCTAGAAGTCTTCTGAAACCATTCCATTGGACTGACTTTGACAGGCAGAATGCTTCTGAGAAGAGCAGTATGCTTCTGTTTTGAAAACAGAAACGTCCGAAGAATGACACATACACCATAATCCGTTTCATTGGGGGTAGAAGAAGAAACGTCAAAAAAAGACCAAAGGAAAACGACACTAGCCCATTGAATAAGAAGTACAGGAAAGGGTCTTATGAAAAAGAAGTGAAGCATTTTTCTAAATAGTGGAGTTTCACAAACACGAACGCAATACAACAGGGCTGGTCTGCAGTTGAATGGTTAATCTCAGGGGCGCCAAGCGAATCAATATGTCATAAATTTTGCTTAAACTTTTTTTCGTCAATCTCAATTCTTTTTTTTAAGCACGTATGGTGTTTTAACACTAAAGGTGCACATGCACGGTTTTTAATTTTAATGTTTAATTTTTTTATTTTCCAGTACATTTTCTTCATTTTTCATCCGTAAATCCTCACGTTTATAAAGCCTATTTTGATCGTTTTTAAAAGCAATTTGTAAGATCAACTTGAACAAGCGTTTAATATCATGGACAGACATATGGCATTGCGGAAATAAATAACACTCTTTGTTTTCTTGCACCATCAAGCATAAAATCAGTTTCATGAAAGTGTTTTGAACAAACAATGGACTTCTATCCAATATAAGAATTTCTATCCATTTTTCTCTTTTCCATTCAGCTTTCGGAAGTCTTCAAAATTGTCAAGGTATGTATTTTAGAGCATTCAAATTCTTGAAGATATTATTCACAATAGACAGTGACTCAAATATTGTCAAGGGGAAAATATAGAAGTATTTTCTAGTTGATTGTAATACAATCAACAAATAAAAACATTTCGAAATACGATGGAAGAACTATTCAAAACAACCGTGCACACCACGGGAACTCAACGAATTGCAGCGCCTTACCATCGCCAACAGAAATAATACACCCCTGAACTCGACTGCCTACACCACAGTACACAGAATACAAGGTATTATATTCCCGATTTTCTTCCCCCAAAGTTCGCGCATATGTCACATTTCAGAGACCTAAATGTCAGAACAAAACAAAAATTGTTGTTGTCTTATCGGCATTTCTTTTTGTGCCTTTCGCGCATATGTCAGATTTCAGAGACCTAATGTCGTTTTCCATTGGTCGTCCAGAAGCATTCGGAAGAGTCCAGAAGTCTTCTGAAACCGTTCCATTGGACTGACTTTGACAGACGGAATGCTTCTGAGAAGAGCAGATCACTTCTGTTTTGAAAACAGAAGCGTCCGAAGAATGACACATACACCATAACCCGTTCCATCGGAGGTAGAAAAAGAAACGTCAGAAAAAGACCAATGGAAAACGACATGTCAGAACAAAACAAAAATTGTTGATGGCTTATCGGCATTTCTTTTTGTGCCTTTTCTCACTTCTGTCATCTTGGCCTCTGACAGATGCGCAATATAATACCTTATATTCTGTGTACTGTGGCCTACACAGTCAAAGTTTGAGAGCACAGGCCCCAAAAATTGACAGCACAGGTCCCAAAAATTGACATCATCACACATTTTTGTTGCTTCACTCACGTACACTGTACATGTAGCTAACATCGCTTCCTGTACTTCCTATTCAATGTGCATTCTGTTCAGCTCTTAAATTAGACTAGCTGCGGAGCAGGTTAAAATATGACAGTAGTGGTTATAAATTTAACGTTCAATTTTTAACCACAATACATTCAATTCCCACACGGCCTTAATTTTAATTCTATCTGGATAACAAGAGATGTTTTCACAAACAGGTCATCATATGTGCGTTACAAGAATATTTGTCTTCATTAAATTTTTGAATTTTGTTTTCATTACAATATCATGTTTTTATTTCGATATGAAAGGGCTATTCTGATCGATTATGTTAGCTACATAGCAGCAACAAGTGGAACTGAATCTGAGCGACAATTTATTTGAATCCCTTCACCTCGCAATTATTGGATGAATGGGGTTATTTCGAATTATTTGTATTAAAATTAAATTAAAATGAATACAAATTAAGGAATCTTCAAAACAACCCAAAGAAAGAGATGTAAATTTCGGCTTACCTTTAATGACTTGGATATCCATTTTGGAATGAACTTAAAATTGTAATTACTTAAAATGAATGCTGTCTTGTAAATATTAAAGACCTTAAAATGATTAACACTTTAGCTTCTTTCTCATTTTTCTGTACGTTATTCACCACACATGCACTTTTTTATCGATGAAATTCAGATAAGTTAAAATAAGTTTTAAAACACTTAATTCCACATTAACGATCTATGTACACAATATGTAGATAAATGTAGAGAAAGAAACCCAACAAAACTTCTAAGGAATTAAACATAAGTAAAATTAAATTAAAATTATGTTTATTAAGCTTTATTGGGGTA
>CAKKXW010000005.1:51607740-51625782 GCA_920937365.1 Sphaerophoria rueppellii
TAGGCTGTTTCGAGAGGAAAGTTCTTCGGGTTATCTTTGGCCCCGTGTGCATTGAAGGGGAATGGCGAAGAAGATACAACAGCGAACTTTACGGGTTGTACAACGACATGGACTTAGCCAGAAGGGTCAAGGTCCAGAGACTCAGATGGCTCGGTCATTTAGAGCGAATGGACACCAATGCTCCGGCCCGGAAAGCCTTCGACACTATTCCCGAGGGACGTAGGAGGAGAGGAAGACCGCGACTCAGGTGGCGCACTCAAGTGGAAAAGGACCTCAATCAACTCGGAGTGCAAAACTGGAGACGACTAGCCAAGGATCGAGCTAGCTGGCGGAGCCTGTTGATTGAGGCCCAAGTCCACAACGGACTGTAGCGCCACCTTAAGTAAGTAAGTAAGTTGAACTTAACTGAACTTCAAATTTTAATCTGATGTAATTAAAAGACGTGAAATATTATTGGCAGCTAGATTCTGTATTTTTATTGTTTATCAACATGTTAATAAATATAACTAAGAGGAGAGTATTGTTTGAATCCAAGGAAGATATGTTGAAATATTAACATAAACACCAGGAATGCCTGCAGTTGCACATCCAATTCCCCAGGCTACAATACCAATAACGTACCAAATATCATTGAATTGACACACCAAAGGAGATCCTCCATCACCCTGTTAGAAAGTAGAAGAAATATGGATTGATTAACAGAGATACAGTGTTCCACAAAAGTCATGGTGCAGCATACATTTTTAGTCACAGTGCTTAAAATATTCCGCAATAAAGCAAAATTTCAACTTCATTTAGCAGATTCACAATTTTTCATTATTTCAATAACAAGAAAAAAAAAATGTTTGCCATAAATAAATTTAAAAAAATACGTTGAACACACGAATTCTCTTCCACAAATGTCATGGTACACTTGGTAACTCCTATCCTATAGCGTTTTAGACAACTGCACAACGGTAAATAGTATCATTCATTTGTCAGCAAACCTTGTTATTCACGCGAAAAAATCGTTTGAGCTAGGTCTTTTAAATTTTCTGTGTCATGAAAAAAAAAAAAATTCAAATATGTATAGATTACTATGAAACTATTTTTTGAATTTTTTTTGGAAATTCCAGGCCCACCCTTTTCGGTGATGAAGAGGGGGTAGTTAGTTTTTGCATGTTCGACCTTTTCAATTAATGAATGATTGTACTTAATTTGAAGTCAATAGGGTTACTAAATTTAAAAAAAAAACTGGTTTTAAAATTCAATGAAATTGGAAATTAGTATATTGAAAAATTTTGCATGTTACATAAATAACTATGACTTGAGTCAAAAATTATAAAGTTACCCCAAATATTGAGTCATATCTATGTTATACGGATTAATTCAGACTTCTGATTTTTTCCCCTGTTATCTACAGGGTTTGTGTTTCTTTATCTTCTTCCTTTAATTTTAAAAAATCATTAATACTACTGTTCTCTCCAAGGCTGATTTGTGAGAGCTCGCACTTAGGTTGTATTTGCAAAGAGCCCTAGTAATTGGCGAAATTGGTTATTTGATTTTATGGCACAAGCGTTTTCCTTCTACGAGGCAATTGGCGGCTATAACATTGACTATGTCGACATTCGAACAGCCGTTGCGAACGAATTGTGCTCTGGCCGAGTCGCAATTACTCAAAAGGCCCGATCAGTTCGTTCTTCTTGGGGATGCAAGTTGAACACTTCAACGGAATATTTTCGGAATCGTCAGAACTGCTTCAAGATTGCCAAAAGTTTGCCTTAGATTACACTCAGTTGAAAGCAAACATATTTTTCAGACGCTTCGCTTTTCTCCTTATCAAGTCATAACCAAATTATTTAAGCAAAAACAAAAAGCGTTCGTTTCCGTTTGTTAATTTATCGACTCATTAACAATCCGTTTATCTCACAAACACCCAGTGCCTAGTATTTTCTGTGTGGCCTGTTTGGTTTTGTGTGTGTTTCGCTTACTTAAAGTTTTTTTTACAATTACAGACCATGTCGAATGGTTTAGATGAACAAGAAAAACTCTTTGGCGAGATAATTGGCAACGTCCGGAAGCAAGCGTTTCAAATGAAACACTTCTTGGACAAAAACCGCCTAATCCATCCATTTAACAGAGCTCCGAACGTCACAGTTGTCTCCAAAAAGCTTGTACGAGTTGTGCAAGTTGAAAAGTCTCAATCACAAAAGCTGATGATTATCGAAATCTCTCTTTTTTTCGTGCAGATATGATGGCTATATCACAGATGAATTCTGTCATCTGGAGATTTACTTGCTGGACAAATTTCAAAAGAATTGCAGCGCCACAGATTTATACGAGACTATCCAGTACTTGGCCAATATCGTGCCACAACTCTATATCCTCATCACGGCCGGCTTTCAAACAGAGCATACTTAATACATAATTATAGTCTAAGAGCCGCTGAAGGGCGACCTTCACCGTTAACTGTTAACCGGCTGAAACTTTTTTTTATGAAATTTAGTTTGAAAACATATATGAATATGATAGCTTGCCTAACGAAAAGTGTGCCAGGCTATATTAAATTTGACTTTATATTTTAATCAATAACTAACTCCTCCTTCATCCATATGTTAAAATAAAACGTTGTGTCAAATAGCCATATCGTGTAAGTAGGCTTGGGACAAGAAAAAAATTGTATGGGAGAGGGGGGCCTATTCCCCCCGTTTAGCCAGGAGGGGCAGTTTTCTAAAAATTGGTTTATTTTTAAAGAAAATATTAAAAATCAACGGCTTCATCTACAACAACGTGTTATTCCTTTCTGCAAAGCCAAAGACTTAGGCTTTCATTTTGTATTTAAATTTAATTGTTTTAAATAACAGTTTCAGAAAAATTAATTTTCAAACTTAAAATTTTGAAAAAGAAAAATTTTCTTAAATTTCGAACTAATTTTTTCAAAATTTTATGTTATTAAGTACTAATTTTGTTTTCAACATTCAATGCTGTTTTTAATTTTTAGTCGAACACAGTAAACCGCATTGAAAAATACCTTGCCATTGTCGAGATATAAAGAAAAAACATACATCACTTTTTGCTTTAAAAAAAAAAAAAACTTTTTTATTTTTACGTTACTGTTTTTTATATTCAAAATTATTATATTAATGCAAAATAAGTACCTAATCACATAAAATTATGACAAAAATTAACTTAAAATTTAACAATTTTTTTTTTGCAAAATTTTGAGTTTGAAAATTACTTTTTCTAAAACTATTATTTAAAACAATTAAATTAAAATACAAAATGAAAGTCTAAGTTTTTGGCTTTGCAGAAAGGTATAACACGTTGTTGTAGATGAAGCCGTTGAATTTTAATATTTAAAAAAAAAATTAGCCAATTTTTCAGAAAACTGCCCCTCCTGGCTAAACGGGGGGAATAGGCCCCCCTCTCCCATACAATTTTTTTCTTGTCTCAACCCTACTTACACATATGGCTATGTGGCACAACGTTTTATTTTAACGTATGGGTGAAGGAGGAGTTAGTAATTGATTAAAATAAAGTTAAATTTAATATAGCCTGGCACACTTTTCGTTAGGCAAGCTATCATGTTTTCAAACTAAATTTCATAAAAAAAAGTTTCAGCCGGTTAACAGTTCGGTGAAGGTCGGCCTTCAGCGGCTCTCCTACTATTACAACTATTGTCCTTTGCTCGAGAAATTCGATCACACTTCTCGCAAGTCTGTTGCACAGTACCTCATCATGAATATCCTCGAGAACAAGACACTGGTTCCGACAGCCGATGAAGCCGACAAAGTCCTAACCATTATCGTCCCGCTAGTGAAGGATGAAGACGACGTCAATGTCATCATGGAAGAAGAAAGAACGAACATTCGCTTGTAAACCAATCAACTAAGGTACCTATCAAGCTCTAGTCCATGCTGTGTGGCGAAATGCCAATGAATACGCTGTGATATCGAGTATTTTCAAAGAGATAGAACATCGAAATCCGGATTTCAAACCGAGAAGTTTTATTGGCGATCGTTAGGGAAAGCAAACCCCCGGTAGACCTATCCAAGGTGTCAAAAAAGAAAAGCTGTTCATCCTGCAGAAAATAATGCTAATGAACGAAAAAAGCCTTCACTTAATTGCTACGGATGTGGAGCTGAAGGTTATTGCATAATGAACTGGCCAGCGTGCAGCGACAAACATGCTACCTTATCGAATCGACAGTCATAGGCACGAACCGTGTCACAGGAGCCAAGTTGTACAAACAACTCCTTCAAAATGGTTTTCCGTTCCAAAAATTAAACGTTGAGGTAACGTTGGTTAACGGTATAATGAAGAAGGAAGTAGTGCACTCGAGAGTGGTTGATGTAATCATCGGGAAAAGGCTACGAAAGATTCGTTTCATCGCACTTACAAAAGCTCGGTTTTCTCGAACAATGGGATATTGTTTAAAATATAGGTCAGAGAGCATTTTATTTCGTTGATCATACGCAACCTACCGAATATCAATAGCCAGAAAAGTGCAACTTAAAGCCGATATCGATGAAATGCTTCGAAAAGGTATCATAGAAGAAAAAAAAATCGCCATGGGCTTTTCCTGTAGTGATGGTTCCGAAGAGAGACAGCATAAGAGTCTGTGTTGGCTATCGCATACTCAACGCCATTACCATTCCTGATCGTTACCCATTGCCAGGAATGGATGATCTTCTTCTTGTAGCGGAAAGACATGCGATCGGGATACTGGCAGATTAAAGTTGCAGACGAAGACAAACAGAAGATTGCATTCGTCAAACCGTGTGGACCTTACGTTTTCAATCGAATGCCTTTTGGTTTAAATAACGCACCAGCGAAGTTTTAACGTCTCATCTATAAATTCAAAAATGAGCTCCCACAAATTATGATACTCGCCTACCTTGACAATATAATAATCTACTCTGAGAATTTCATTCTTTATCTGAAAGACCTTAACAAGGTGTTTGAACGACTCACCTACATTCGATTTCGCCTTAACCGTCAAAAATGTAAGTTTTGTTATTCAGAAGTTAAATTTGTACATACTTGGGTCATATCTTGACTCCAGATGGATTTACAGTTGATCCTCCTACGCCCTAGTCCCAAGAATCAAAAGCAAGTACTATCCTTCTTACAAACATGTTCATGGTATAGAAAATGCATCCCAAATTTCGCCGATATTTCGAAAACACTATCAAACTTAACGAAGAAGAATGCAGTATGGAAGTCGGATGGGGACGAACAATACACCTTCGGCAAATAGAAAAACCTCTTGCCCTATTCACCAATATTACAACAAGTGAAAGAAGGCATTCTATTTATCCTTAAAACCTATGCCAGCTATGCTATCGGTGCTGTTTTACTCCAGGGGGAGAATAAAATGGAACACCCTGTCGAGTTTGCAAGCCGTTTACTGTCCTCAGCCGAACGAAGCTACTCGACCACCGAACGAAAAGGACTTGCCGTTGTATGGGCGGTTGAAAAGATTCGAGGTTATATCGAAGGATCGGATGTGAAGATTCTCAATCATCAACCTCTTAATTCTCCAACTGGCAGACTTGCTACATGGGTAGATCGGTTACAATCCGGAAAAAACAATGTCGTTGCTGACACTCCACGTCAACTACCATGTGCCGACAAAAACCACGGACCTGAAGACTGTGTCATATGTTCATAAGTGGACATACTTCGAAGGGGTGCGAAAGAATTAAGAGATGAGCAACTTGCAGACATTGATTTGAAACCAATAATAGAATCGTTCGAACAAAATGAAATGGTCCATGAGTATATATATGTAGGTTGTCGGAGTACTTTATAGCTGCTGCTCAGAAGAAGATTAGGAAAGGTGACAATTGCTTGTTCCAAAAACAAAAAACATGATTCCCATGGTGCTAAAAAATATCATGAAGATCCTAGCTGGCCACTACGGCGTCAAAACAAAAAAACGAAAGCCCGTTTCTACTATAACTGGCCAAAAATGAGGGCTGACGATGTCACCAATCACGTAGAAGGGTAGAAGTATTTTCGCCATTATGCGTCGCCGTCGTCGTCATTATAATTTTCATCCTTCTATTCTCATTTCTTTAACAAGCCCACGGAAGTAACTATCTGCCCCATCAAAAATTGATTTTGTCTTGTCTTGTTTTTTTATTCTATTTCCCGACATTTATTTTGACTTTTGACAAATCATACTTGAAAGTTTTCTGTAATATATTCGTTGTTTCTATTACGTTTTTGACAAAGACGTAACTAAATAACAGTCGTTTATCGATTATAAATAATAGTTTAAGTAAAGTTAATTAATAACGGACTGAACGCCACAATAGGCGCATACAACAACCCCTCCACAGGGTAAACCTTGACGTGGCGGAGCGGCTAACGGTAACTACTACTAAGCTTAGAGCTATGCGATCGCGAAACTTGTTTTCGCAGAAGGGCCTCCCATGGTCGACAGGTCGAAGCGGAGTAGGCTGTTACTACTAATTACCCCACAACGAACGAGTGTTCCCACCGAGGGACGGCAGGAATGAATTCCTTCTTTGGAATCAACGGTGGCGTCTCCAGGTCCAGTTAGGCCGAACTACTTGGTGAACCAAGTCCACAACGGACTGTAGCGCCACCTTAAGTAAGTAAGTAAGTAACGAGGAAGTAGAGGAGTTTTCCCTTTGTATATGGAACAACAAGTACTACCAAGATTGTTTCTCTGCTTGGTTTGACAGATCTTCTATCCAAACCAACTGATGGTGGTGCCATCTTGAGATTTTTGTGTTTAAAATGAAAAACAATTGCATTGTTGTGGAATTTTTTGTTAACATTATGACCAAAAATGTATGCTGTACTAGGACTTTTGTGGAACACTGTATATACTTATATATGTTACTCACTGTGCATGCATCTTTCCCATTCTCTCCACCCGCACAAATAAAACTATTGTCATTCAGTATAAAATTTTGTCCCAACCTTGTATTTCGTAAGGCAGTTTGGCATGCCGAATTACTAACTAGGGGTACATCAACCTCACGTTGAATTGCTTGATATTGTCCGGTCTGTCCAAAGTCATTTTTTCCCCATCCAGCCACGTAACACCTCTGTCCAACAAATGATCTTGTAGGGAGGCAAACTGTACCAATTGTTGATTTTTGCCCTAAGTTCACAGAAGTACTTAATCTTAGAATGGCAATATCATTTTGAAGATTGTCTTTGTTAAAATTTGGATGGATGTAAACATTGGCAATAGCAATATCTTCAGCTGGAATAGTTTCCCTGGTAGAAGCAGCATCCCACTCACCAAGCCGCACCTTGTATGAGGTATAACTGTAAAAATAATAATAAATGTACAAATATCAAGCCAATCGTAAAAAAACAAACTTACGGAAGATTTAAAACTTTATGTGCAGCAGTCAAAATATGCCTTCTATCGATAAGAGCTCCTGAACCCAAATAAACATCTCCAGAAGTAAGTAATGCCGCCTGCCATGGGTACGCACCAAACTCCGCTTGACCAGGTAAGGCTCTTGGACTACCAATCGGTGGGGGATATCTCTTCCCGCACATATAAGGGCCAGGCTGGCAACACTGTACAAGTCCGTAATTACATATAAATGGAGATATTGTTGATTGCAAGGGCTAAAACAGAAATTTTGTCAATATATACGAAGCTATAGAACGTTTTTTTCTGAGAAAACCTCTACCGTAAGTTTCATTTTTTACATATTTTTGAAGACCGTTATAAATTAAGAGTTGATAAATTGGGCGCATTCACTAACCTAGTCACTACGTTTTTTTTTTAATGCCTAAAATGACTGGGCTATGATGTAAGCAAAATAAATAAAATAGAGTGGCGTGGCCTAAGTGGCTTACTCTCATCAACAAGTCTCCGGGTGCGTGTGAAGAATTGAGTGGACCTACAATTTAACGCCCATTCCGAACGGAAAAGTTGAGAAGCACTTTTTTCATAACAGATTGATATTCTTGGAAGTTTTGTCAATTCTTCGCAAGAGGCAGTGCCCGTGAAAGTTGAAATAAAAATATATGGGCACGAGTAGGACTCGAACCCACAACGTTCTGCTATCTGCTATGGACACTCCTATGATGTAAGAAATGCTTGTGAATTTGTGGTTTGAGGTTAGGGAACTTTAAATAGAAGTGCTGTCTCGGTTTGTATCGGACACCAAAATCTTCTTATGTACATTACTATTCCAACGATGTTCTATACAACGAGGCTCGGATCAACAGAATTGACAATTTCGTGATAAAACTTGTTCGGGGTCACATTACGAGAGCTATGACTTCGACGAATAATTTGATCTTTTGATCCGAACATCGAATATTTTGACAGTGCGCGCTTGAGCGGCATCATTCCACTGATACAGGACAGATTGGCGGTGCCGCTTATCTACCACGTCAGGCGAAGAACCGTTGATCGGCGACTCCTTTACACGCACATGACGGAGCAGAGTCTTTCGGTTCAGTAGGGCTGTGTCCGACCGGGACCGAATCGATAGGGTGAAGCAGGGGAACCAGTTCTGGTGGCTTCAGTCATCACTTGACAATGAGTAGTCGAGGTGGAATTTCGAGCCTGGCCGGCGTACATACCTGCTTTAAGTGTAAAGGGCTAACTATAATGAGCGGAAGCAAACGGAAGCTAGTGTTAGAACCGAACGAAACGCTCCCTTCCGAACTGCCATGTGAGCACTTTACCCATAATGAACGGATATGTACGGAAGTATCATTCAAAAACAAATGTATGTCTTTTGTTTTCAATAATTTGTGAATTTCGGTTGCCATGCAACAAACAAGCAATTTCAAGAAATTAATTACCTGAAATCAACAACAAATCGAATTCCTCTCTGCAGAAAAATCAACAAAACCAGTTAAATTTTCAAATTTTCGTCCGTAAAAAGCGAAGAGGAGCGCAGTTTACGTCCGTAAGCAAAACTGAACGAAAATTGACGAAACGAAGCAACCCGCTATTTAGGGCATAATATACGAATTCCTTGTATTCGCTCAGTAACGGACGGCTCCGTCCGCTCTGTTCCGTTCATTATAGTTAGCCCTTAAGGGTTTAGGTTTAAGAAGACTAGGCATGGTGGCACATATAACGATATGGAAAAAGCAAAGAGTATAAAAACAAAAAAACAAAAAAAAAACAAATGAACGAACAAAAAAAGAAAAAATACAAACAAAAAAGAAAAAGAAAACAATTTCAATCAAAAAAAAAAAAAAAAAAAAAACAAGGTAGAGATTTGCTGCTGTGGTTGTTCTAGTTTGTAAGTAGTGTTAAGGTAGACTAGGTAGTTTTAGTTCACTTTAAGTTTTATTTTTAAGAACCTTATTGTAAGTAGCATATAAGAATATGAAAATTGATAGTAGCGTTAGTTTTTATTAAAATTTTCTAAGAAAAAACAAAATAAATTAATAAAAACAAAAATTAGCTCATAGGCCGAAAGACATTATTTTTAAGTATAACATGAATTGCTTAGAGTGCCCGGTTGGGGCCAGTAAGTCAAATATAAGATAAGATAATGTAAGATAAGATAAGATAAACACTTCCAGGAGAATCAATCATCGGAAAAAACTGCTGTTCAGCCTTGCCGTTCGGAATCGGCGTTAAATTGCAGTTCCCCTCAATTTTTCACAAGAACTCAGAGAACTGTTGATGAGTGTAGGGGTAGGCCACTAAGGCTTTCGCTCTTCAAGAGATGTTGCGCCATTCTATTTATTTCTTAAGTATGTCAGATTGAAAAATTGTAAATTCATCAAATTATTGATGAACAGTTTTTAAAAACTTTAATTCTTATAACGAACTAGCTTACCCTGCAGACTCCGTACTGCCTCAATCGATAATCGATAAGGATAACCCTCTACCACACTATCCAACCCACTACTATCCGCTACCCCGTTACGACACTACTCTGTTACCCGCTACCAATTATTTCTACACGCTTAACGTTACACCATTAGCCAGAAACCCACTACTTATTACCCGCAACCAATTTTTTCTGCATTCCAATTTTTCCTTTTTTCCAATTTTTTTTTTTTTTTACTTTTTCTTGTTTACCAGTTCCCCATCACAAATTGTCCAGTTTCCCTTGGAAAACCAATGAGTTTTCCGAGATCCTCTCAAAAACCCATTTTTTAATTTTCCAGTTTTCCATTTGAAATTTTCCAGTTTTCCATTTGAAAACCAATGCATCCACAATTTCATGCAATTTTCCCTTTGAAAACCAATGAGTTTTCCAAGTTTCATTCGAAAACCCATTTTGATATTTTATAGTTCTCCATTTGAAATTTTCCAGTTTTCCATTTGAAATTTTAAAGTTTTCCACTTTAAAACCAATGCATCCACAATTTTCATGCAATTTTCCATTTGAAAACCAATCAGTTTTCCGATTTTTTCATCAAGAACTTTCTATTTTTCCATTCTAAAACCCATTTTTAACCATAAAATCCTAACCAAAAAAAATCTAATTTCCCACCTTTGTTTATTTATTCCAGTTTTCCCATTCTCCCATGAGGTTTTTCTTATTTTTTTTTTCACAGAAATCATCACTGAATACAACAGTATCAACCATGAAAATTTCACAATTATCTGTTGGGCCATTTCGGAGTCTATAAGAGACATACAAACAAACACACATCCATTTTTATATATATAGAGATTTAAGAATTAAATATTATTTTTTTCCCAAACATACACCATATGATAAGATATTCTTTTCTTATACTCAATTCTTATCCAATTGGTTACAGTTACAGTTAAGCTAATTAAATATTTTTGAAATAAAATTCATTATTAATAAAATAATAAGGATTGAGTCCTAAACAATTTGGAAGCTTAATTTTTCAAAACTTACTTTTAGTTGATATTTAGAATAAATAATATACAGTGAAACTTCCATTAACGGACACTTCTTTTGGACGGACACTTTTTTTTCGGCGGAACTTGCTCCATATAAGTTCCATATAAGGCTAGGCGCATATTGGGACGCGTCTAAGGTGTGTGACGTGACCTGACAACTGTCGCACGACATGGTTATAAAAACATGTCATGCCGTTCTCCGCAAATTGATTCGCGTGTCTCGCGTCAAAATACTTATCTATATTAATTAAATCACAAATTGTAAAGCAGGGCAAGAACATCGCAAAGAATTTGTCAAAAGTTAACTATTTTTTGGGTCTGAGGAAGGAATACGAGGAGGAAAAACTTTTGCTGATTTCCTTGAATACCAAAAAATTCAAATCCCAGAATGCAAAATATCTTTCAAAAAGAAAAAGCCACGGATAGTTCAAAATGATAACGGAGTTTCCAGATGAGACTTCTATACAATGACTAGAGAACAGTTTAAGGAAATCCTGAAGATTATTAAAGAATCTACTTACTCAGATGGATGTAATGCCCAAATAAAAGGAAACTGTTTTTAACTTTCGAACCCAACGACAATTTATTATTTTATTTTTGACATAAAAAATAAAACCCATGGGAGTCTCGCAAGGTAAACTGTGTTTCGATGACTGTGTCACGCGATTCCGAAAAACGCTCGTCAAATCATGTCATGTCGTTCTATCAATATGCGCTGTCCTGTTTATTTATATTGTTTACAGAAACAAGCGCTGTGCTGTGTAGCGTCACTCGTGTCGAACGCGGATCAATATGCTCCAGCCTTAAACAATTTCTCTTGGACGGACACTTTCTTAGACGGACACGGATAGCAAAAACAAGCAAATTTGAAAAATTTATTTCTCTTGGCCGGACAATAAAGTGAGAAATGTTTGCAACGGAATCAATTTCCATATAGAAACAAGATTTCAGAGATGTTATGCATTTATGTACTTTGATAAAAAAAATTGTATACGAATAAGACTTACAAAAAACAATGCGTATGCGCAATTCATTGTATTTTTTTTCTCATTTGTTTGGTGCTACCGGTTTCAGTCGATTACGAAAATGCTCTTGCTCGTTGAGGTAGCACCTAATACATAAGCACTAGGCTTTAATATAATATGCAATTAATAGACAAATGTGTTTATTCATACCGTAATTATTTGAAGCACTTACGTTATTAACGATTCGTATATCGATAAGACCACTGCCATCCGTATTGCCTATAGGATTTCCTGGTGAACAGGATCCAAATGGAACACATACACATGTTATTATTGTAGACACTAAAGAAGGGACTGTTCCTTGATTTAATTGCCGCGATTCTGTTAATGAAAATAATAATAGTTGTAATGTAAAGCTTTTGTCTTTAGTTATACATATTGCAGAGTAAAGAATCTACGAAACACTGTTTACTTTCTTATTATATTTCAATGGATTGTTTATCTTATGAAATGTCAAATGTCAAAATAACACCTCTTATTGGAAAACCCTTTACATGTAGTAGCGACCATTATTATTATTTTTATTATAACCGTTATAATTATTATTATTACTTTTTTATTATTAGAATTATTATCAGCAAATCACTTTCTCTTTTAATTTAGAGGGAATTCATTTGCCTACCTTTTGGTGAATAAAAATATTCCAAAACTGTTGGTGCTTAGCCCTGACCTCATTTTGAACAATTTGAGAATGACTGTCCTTATACTAATTTCGGCCACTGTATGTTTGAATAATGTATATGCTATGAATATGTTAGTCAGTAGTGCATTTGACTTTGTTAGCATTATGCGTATTGTGATTTTATTGATTAATCGTTGTTTTATGTCGTTTAACAGTTATATAGATGAATCTTTTGATTTTTAACAATTCTTAGCGATGGAACGGATGTCATTACATTTTTACTTTTCCCTCAATAACCCAGGAGATAATAATAAACAGTTTTTTTGCAGGCGAAAATTTCACCAATGAATAAAAACCGAAATGAGCTTACCACATAACAAAAAAACCACAATCAATAACAGTTTTCTTTTTATATCTGTCCAATTTTTATGCGCAAATGCAATAAGCCTATTATTTCTACTCTATTCATTAAAAAAAAAAAACAATACTAACTATTATTAACTTAAATGCAATAGCATACATAGATTCATTACCTGGATACTTGCTATTTTCCTGAGTATTCACATCCATTGTACCGAAAGTAAATGATTTAGTTCGTTTCACAAAATTAAATTGGGCACAATTCTCTGCACCAAATTGCGCTATAATAAAAGCGAATAAAGCAAATTTAGTATATGGGAACATAGTCGTAGCCCGATAAATTTTAAAATAACAGCGATATATAGCTTTCACAATCCCAAATGGTAAAACTGGCTACAGAACTTAAGTTTATATACACGTTGTTAGCCACTGTAATTAATTTTTTTTTTCATAGCAAAAGCGATTTATTGTTACTCTAATTCATAATAATGAGATTTGAATTTTTACTTTTTATCACTTGTCGGGTCTTATTGAAAACCAAATACATAAGCGTGAAGAGCAGTGTTTAGTTGGTTTGCCCTGTAAAATTTCTTTCTTCTCAATTCATGCAAAAAAAAAAAAAAAAAAAACAGGCGAATTAGGTAGGATGCGGGAAAGGGAACTAGTAATATTGACCTCTTTTATTATTTATGTTCTTAATTTAACTAGACTTTAAGCAAACCGCGGCAGGTTGTAAAGATGCATTTAATTGTATCTCTTGGTTGAATAGCACTTGTTGTTTTTGTTCACGACTTGGTTGTTCGAAACTCCAAACGACATAACCACATATAAAATTCTCGTGTCACGGGGTGCGTAGTTGAACTCCTCCGAAACGGCTCAACCAATTTTCGTGAATCTTTGCGAGGATAACGGCTACGTTAAGGAAACGTTAAGGGCTAGGTTAGGTTAGGTTAGGTTAAAGTGGCTGTGGATACAGAACCCACACACTTAGGCCAAAAGAAAAGGCCCATTGTGTTACAACATGAATATAGAGAATAACTTCTTACTAGTCAAACCATTTTGAGCCCTTTATAAAACGAAGAAGATATTTGATATCCTTATTAGCTAGTTCACTGGGATTATCTCCCAGATGAAGTTTGCGTCTTAGTGAAAGAGCAGGGCAAGTGCAGAGAAGGTGAGAGATTGTTTCCTCTTCTTCCTCGTCCATACAGTTCCTGCAGAAGTCATTTGAGGCAACACCAAGTCGTGTTGCGTGTCTGCCTATAAGACAGTGTCCCGTAAGGACACCTATTAGGGAGCTAATATGAAGTCTGCTTTGAGATAACAATTCTTTCGAGCGTTTTAGGTCCAGTGAAGGCCAAATGAGCTTTGTGGCTGGGCACGTTGGTAAATTGTGCCACCTAGAGTTTGTTATCTTTAAGGCTGTTTCTTTTAACATAAGTTTACATGTAGCTATCGGTATACCTATCTTTTCCCTTCCAGGTGAAATAGGTATGACGGTTCCATTTTTAGCGAGTTCGTCGGCTCTACAATTTCCTGTGATGTCTCTGTGGCCCGGCACCCGGAACAGAGGTGAATGTTAAATTGCTGCGCCATCTCCATAAGAGACTATTGACAATCGAGGGCCGTTTGAGATTTGGTTGAGACACCATCAAGAGATTTAATAGCAGCCTGAATGCCAGAGAAGATGCGGATATCCGAAGTTGATATCACGTTTCTCTTAGCCAGGAGAAGTTAAGTTAAGATTCAAGTAATTCATTAACATGAGCGAAATGAAACACAACTTTATTTAATTTAATATTTAAAAACTAATTTTTATTAAATTTCTTTTTAAAAATCCTCATCATTTAACTTACAGTCCACTGACTGACTCTTTTAGCTTCACAAACTAGCAAAAGACTCGAATACAAATTTAAGCTTCGACCATGTTTGCGTTGCGGAAAATTGTCCGCTCCGAAAAATACCTCGATAGGGGTGAATATTTCCTTGTTTTAAGTACATTTTTTTTTCCCGCCTGAACATGGGGAACGAATAGAAAGTACATACGTTTTTTTCTTGTCTCGGCCCAACCTACACGCTCTAGCTTTTTGGCACAGCATTCGTGAATTACCCTGTATATATTTAATAAATGAAACACAATTTGGTGTAATTTAACATTTAAAAACTATTTTTTTTATTAAATTTCTTTATTTTTTTCATCCTTATCGTATAACTAACAGTCGACTGACTCTGTTTTTGCTTCACAAGCTAGTAAAAGACCTAATGTCTGCAAACTAATGACTACGATCTTAACTTACGATCTACGGTCAAACATTTCTCTAGCTCGATCTCTGAAAAGAGATCATGCTGGAAAGAAATTAGTTAGGTTCTCTTTTTCAATTAATAACAACATGGTTGGTGTTTGCTTTACAAACAGCAAGAGTGCTTAACTATTCTTAACAAGGAGAATTTCGTTATGTAACAATGTACTCTACTACAAAAACTTTACTCTTGTGGTTGTTAAAAATAATAAGATAAAAATTGATACAAACAACGTAAGGTTCTTTAACAAAAAGAAAAGTTTAAAATAAAAAAAAAATCTATAAAATCACGCATACGTCCGAGTGTGCATTTTTATTGCATCCGTAGAAATATACGAAAGGACACTTTAAGAAAGACTGACATGACAATACAAGAAATGGAAAGGTATGGCAAACAAAAACAAGAACGGTAAATTCACAGCAAACAAGGTTAATACAGTAGACAATAGTAATAGTGAATTCCTATTCATGGTATCAAATAATTTTGAAGGTTGTGTCATTGATTCAGGAGCTACTTGTCAAGCCGTTCCTTACCTAATTGAATTCAAACTATCATGAGAAAATCAATGTTGTGAATGGCAACGAAGTAGAGTCCAAAGGACATCGGAACGGAAAAATACGTTTTCTCAATTAGAAAAAAGATGTATCTTATGTAACATAAACTGAAGTCTTATATGTTCCTGAAACTGGTGGAATTCTATTATGTGTACGGAAACTCATTGATGTTGGTTTCACCATAAATTTCAAAAAGGAAATATGCGAGATCAAATTAGAAGAAAACCAAGTTGCTTTTGGGGATTTAATTTTCAATCTATATAAGTTACGTGAAGTAAATAAAATTTGTATCCATTACTGGCACAGAGTTTGTGGACATCGAGACCCACAAGTTGTTAAGGATATGGTTTTGAACTAAGCAGTTAATGATATGAAATTAGTCGATTGATGCGTTATGGCGTTTTTAATTGGCAATCTGGAAGTAACAAAAAAGCAAAAGTGACAGTTCTGATTCTAAAAAAGGAAAGAATTCCCTTCTGATTTTAAAACCAGAATGCTTTTTTCAGATTCCAGATTGCCAATTAAAAACGCCATTAGATGTCAATGTGAACACCAGGGTTGTTGCGGATGTAAAAATTTTGACATCCGCGGATGCGAGTTGAGAATTTATCAAATAAAAAAATTTAAGTCCGTAAATAAAGGAAAAATGAATTGATTATCTTTGCATTTAAAGTTAAATTTAAAAAAGGGTGAATTATATATAATAAAAAGGAAGATTGCAGCCTTCTCGGACTGTAATCTGTTTATTAGTGGATCGTTTATTAATCCAGCTCCACTAAACAGTTGTTCGCTGGGAACACTGGGGCCTGATTATGGGATTCGCGGCGGATCGTTTTCAATTCGAACTTTCAAATTCGACTCGCGAAGCGGAGCGAAATACATTCTTCCAATATTCCAGTGATTTAATAGTTTTGGTTTAACTTATCTTCCAATATTCCAGTTAAAAACAATAAACACTTTCGCCTGTGAATCCGCCAATAAAAAGCTGTCGGAAATCAACTCGCCAGCAAATTTTATGGCATTTCAAATTCGCCTTCGAATTTGTTAATTGGTCGAATTCAAAACGAAGTAGGCGAAATCAATAATTGAAAATTGTCAAACTCGCTAGCAAAACGATTCGCCGCGAATCCAATAATCAGGCCCCTGGCTGGAGGTGGTAAATACCTCAGTGCAACTTTGGAGAGTCTTTTAAGGTCTGTTTGATGGATTTTCCACCAATCAAGAGATTATTATCCGATTGTTGTTTTTTTTTCGGTAACTTGACTAGACTAGCGTTATCAAATTCTCCTTCTCCTTCGTCTTCAGTTGATGAATCTAGCATCATTGCCATATTCCGAATGTAAAGACTCTACCATTTTCTTCTTTTTTGTGTTGTTTGAATTTGGTGACAACGTAGGAGAACTGGTGCTTAATGGATCATTTATCATTAGAATTACATCTTTTATTCTTTCCTCGGTGACGGGTTTCAAAAATGTATGCTTATAGCAAGGGTTTAAAAGCTGAATAACAAAAACACTTCAGCTTCGGCTTCGCCTGACGTTTACAAGTTCAACTATAGGAATTCAATGCTTGCTATCACAATGGAGCTTCGACCTCACGTTTCGTACGTAACGTGACTCCAAACGGAAGCTCTAGTTGAAATATGCTGAGCTTTTGCTTTGTCTGACAGCTCAACAACTGTTCAAAGAAAGTACACACACAAAATTCACTTGTTTTTGGAGCAGCGTTGAAAAAAAGGAATCGAACTAGATTTGGGAATAAAGCGCATTGACGCAAAGAGTGACATAAGGTTATTATGAAAAGTTCATACAGATCTACAATTCGGGCCGTGTTCAAATTGTGTTGAAATGTTCGATTTAATTTAGAATTCAATACAAGCACATAAATCATACTTTGGATATTTGTATGGGTTGACATTTCTTGTTTGTAAACTGTGTCCGCTTATTGTTCGCGTATAACGATAGAAACTTTATTGCAGATGTCACTTATCTATACTTTCCTGCTGAAAAAAAAGAGAAATATGATGAAGACAAACTTTGGCATAAAATTATATGAGTTAATCGAAGCGGATGGAAATATCAAGCAAAATCCAATTCACTTTTTTCTGAGTGAAGTAGATTTAAAGAAATCCTTGGTGGTGCGAAGTAGGTAGAAGATTTTCAAAGTTTTTCAAAAATTTGAAAAAGAAAGCGTGGAAAAACATTCGAATCCGCAATAAACTCCGCATCAGTTGATAAGGATGTTGGAATTAATGAGTCGTCCTTTCATATCTATTCACTGTAGACGTTATTTCAAAGATAGCAATATGCGCTTGTTATTCGCCTGTGTCAAATGTTTGTTCTT
>CAKKXW010000005.1:51662793-51673328 GCA_920937365.1 Sphaerophoria rueppellii
ATTTATGTTCATATTCATATTCATACCATTATATTAAATGCCTACGCTCATTCATTGATAAATCCTTTATTTCATTATGCACATCGTAACAAAAAACAAAAAAAAAAAACTTACAATAAACAAGTCCTCATTCATAATCAACCTCATTTTTTTTCTAGAATCAAGTTAGAAAATATTCATCCAAGCTCACAATTATTCAATCTGCTTGAACATTTGAGTATACTCAGACGGTTTGAATATATTCAATCGGTTTGAATATACTCAGTCGTTTGAATATACTCAGTCGGCTTGAATACACTCAGTCATTTGAATATATTCAGTCAGTTTGAGTACTCAGTCAGTTTGAGTATTCAAAATGTTTGAATATGTTCAAGCAAGTTCAAGCAAATCATCCGCTCACAACTCATTTTACTTGTGAGTGAAAAAAGCAAAAAAGACTTGTGAATATAATGTACTCATTCTGCTTGCTCGAAAACATTTGAATGTGTGTGAGCAAAAATGCTTGTGAGCAATTTGCTTGTGAATAGGGGTGGAAAACGATCAAGTCTGAGCGATCATTGAGTAATTTTGTGATGTATTTGAATATATTTGAACGTATTCATTTTAATCTCTGATTCCGACATCATGTGCATGAAGTTCTTTCTCATCTAGAAGTTTCTGGTCTTCGTCTCAAGAAAGTTAAGTGATATTTTGGTTCAAAAACTATTGAGTTTCTTGGCTTCAAATTGGACTCGTATTCCAAATACGTCCATCAACAAGGAAAGTGTAAGCAATTCGTAATGCGCATGCGCACTCTGATAAAAAGCAGTTACAGGCGTTCTACCATTCATTCATATCGTCTCTGATAGGGTTTTGATGCATTACAACGAAAAACTCCCAGTGTGTGTTCGAAGAATTTAGAAAATTATGTCTCAATAAATCATATCTGTATAAGAGAAAAGACTGCAAGATATGAATGACTGACGCGAGCAGTAGATCCAGAGCACCCTTGGCAAATTAGTGAAAGCCATTTATTTTCATTGGGTTCTGATCAAGTTTTACTTGTTGCACATAATATGTACTCGGGGAATCCAGAGCTGGCACCACATCGGTGAATCGAGGTACCCTCCAAGGTGGGGTCCTTTCGCTTCTTTTATGAAACATGGTAGTAAACGACCTACTAACATCATTGGAAGAAGAGGGTTTCAGGGTGATTGCCTATGCTGACGACGTTGCAATATCTGTATCTGGGAAACATCCCCAAGTTCTCTCGGCACTCCTACAAAATGCCTTAAATAGGCTAACAAATTGGGCTAAGCAATGTGGCTTAGACGTCAATCCACAAAATTCCTCAGATTAGCCCACCCAAGATTAAAGGAATACCATTAAGCTTTTCCGACCAAGCTAAATATTAAGGCCTCATTTTAGACAAAAGACGAAATTGGAAGGCAAACATTGATGAAAGAGTAAAAAAGGCTACCGTAGCGCTTTTTACTTGTAAAAATGCCATAGGATCAAAATGGGGCTTCTCCCCAAAAATAACCCACTGGCTATACAATTCGGTAATCAGACCGATACTCATTTATGGAGTTGTCGTATGGTGGACAACACTGGACACGATGGTAAATCTAAACAAGCTCATCAAAGTCCAGCGGTCAGCAGGTATGTGCATCACAGGAGCACTTCGCTCAACACCAACCGCAGCCCTGGAAGTGCTTTTAAACCTAACACCTTGACATCTTCTCCAAAATAGTGGCAACCAACTCATGTGTGAGGCTTAGAGCCACCTCTCAATGGAACAGTAACAGTACTGGACATACTACTATTCTAGAAAATTTCAGATCTATCCCAGATCGCTTAGACTATACCACCCCAAAAATGGTATTCGGTAAAAGCTTCCATGTTTCCACCCCTTCAACATCCTCCTGGGAAGAAGAGAGACTCCTGGAAAACAATGCGGTACACTTCTAGACAGACGGTTCAAAGACCGATTACGGAGTTGGAAGTGGTATCTATTGGGAACAACTGAATCTCAGTCTATCATACAGACTTCCCAAAGAGGCACTATCCTGGCTCAAAGAAAACGTTATATCTTGCAAGGATATACGAATCTTCTCGGACAGCCAAGCCGCTCTCAAATCTCTCGCGCCTGTCTCCACAAACTCTCAAATTTTCCACGATTGTCGATCTTCTCTGAATGAGATGACGCAACAGTTTAATATTCACCTCATTTGGGTGCCGGGCCACAGAGACATTCCGGGAAATTGCAAAGCCGATGAGCTCGCCAAAAACAGAACACTTCTGCCTATAATGTTAGACAAAAACATAACATATTAACACCACTTGCTACATGCAAATATCTTCTCAAACAATATGCTCTAGAATCAGCAAATGCTAGATGGCCACAGGATGCCACCTGCCTAGCAACCAAATAAATATGGCCAACCATAGACCTGAAACGGTCAAAAGGCCTGATTTCTCTGAGCAGACAAAATATAAGCTCTACAATTGGAGTCATAACAGGACACTGCCTCATAGGCAAACATGCTTTGAGGCTTGGGGTCTACGCAAAAGACTTCTGTAGAAGCATGGACGACGAGGAGAAGGAAACAATCGAACACCTTCTGTGTACATGTCCGGCACTCTCCAATAGATAAGGAATAACTAAGTATCTTCGTAATCCCTTCTTCGATAATACCAGTGAACTGGCAACGATCGACACAAAATGTCTCTCTAACTTCATTAAAAGATCAAAATGGTTTGTTTAAGTTCATTACTCTCCCATGAGTAACCTCATTAGAGGTATCACAATGGACCCTTGAGTTCTAAGTGGGTCAATGACATCCGGACAGCCACTCCAACCAAACCTAACCTATCCAAAGCTGGCCTGTCTCAAAGATCTAGCATTACGATGTGTCATCAATCTACTCAAGACATGAAGAAGTGTTCCGAAGGGACAATATACACATCAAGTGAATTTCGTCGTTTCACACAAGAACGGAATGGGACTTACCCCGGTATCCACAGTCAAATGTGGTAGTGAAACATCAAAACGACCTTTTTTTTGCTTAAATGGAATACCGAGCATTAACAGATGGAATATCTCCAGCACAAGATGCCTATTCTGCCATATCTGTTATTCTATTATGAATTCTTTTATATTTAGTATTCACAAAAATAGCAGAAGCAAAGCGGAATTGAAACAATCCAGCACCGGTAAAAATGAATCATCAACTTCTTTTTCTCATAACAAACAAAATTTCCAACAAAAGAATACATAGGTTAGGTTAGCTTTAGTGGACTGACAGTTGGTGTTGTTACCTCACATCAATGTAGATCAATTGTGGCACCCTGAAGTATTGTTACATCCTGAAAAATAAATCACCTATTGTCGTATTCCATTGGCAGTCCAGAATCATTCGGAAGAGTCCAGAAGCCTTCTGAAACCATTCCATTGGACTGACTTTGACAGACGGAATGCTTCTGAGAAGAGCAGAACTCATCCGTTTTGAAAACAGAAGCGTCCGAAGAATGACACTTTTATCAAAACCCGTTCCATTGGAGGTAGAAAAAGAAACGTCAAAAAAGACCAATGGAAAACGACGTATGAATCATTTGGTTCGTCTAGCCATTTAGAGGTCTTGACAAAGACCAGCAAGTTTTTTGTCTGGCAGTTGAGTTCAGTTAGTTCGTTGAAGAAGAAGTTGCTTAAAGTTTATTTCCTAGTAAGACAGACTGAAGGACGGTGGCAGAGAAAATGAGCACTGTCTTCATCTTCATGCACGTTTTCATTGCCACAGGCTCTTCAAAGGTCATCGGTACTAAACCCCATATTCTTTTTATGGTAGCCAAGCAGGGCATACCCTTATATTATACTTATTAGGGATCTTAAAGAGGGTTTGATAAGAATTAAAATACTGTTGGATCTTTTCCTATCGTCTCTAGGCAATAGTTTTCTGGTATTAACAAAGGTTTTTAGGAAATTCCATCTATCCTTGTACTTTTGAGGAAAAATGCTACTGATGTTTTGTTTCAGTTCACATAGTGGGACTCCTATATGATGGTTTATGAGACAAGGGTATAGTGTTGAGCCTTCCCTTACAAGCTCCTCCGCTTTTTCTTAACCTGGCACATCACTGTGGCCAGGAACCCAACAGAGTCCTACGCTATGCTATGTACCAAGCTCTTCTAGCCAGCAAGAAACAAGCTTTGACTTTGATTTGGATGGCAGAGATCGCTTTTATTGCTGCTTCGCTAACAATGAAAAAGTGATGTCCACGCGTGATGTCGCCATCAAATATATATGTTTAGCAGCGTTTTTCACTGCCAAAATCTCGGCTTGGAAGACGCTGTTTTGGTCAGGGAGCCTGAAAGAATTGGCAAGGGTGAGGCTTTCCGAGTAGAAACCCACTACTACTCCAGTATAAATTTTTGAGCCATCAGTGTAGATGGTTAAAATCGTGTCATTAGTGTAGGATACTCTATTTTTCCAGTCTAGTCTATTGGAAAGCTAGTACTAAATGATTTGTTGAAATCTTAGTACGGGGTCATATAATCCTTGCAGATGTTGGGTCATATTCTAAAAGATGAGCCAGAGCTCAGAGTCTGAGCTGACGAGCTTGAACTCACCTGTGAGATCGGTCGATGAAAAAAAAGGAGTTCAAGCTCAACAGCTATTACTCGTTAAAATTGAGATAGATCTCAAAGCTCTCATCGTGGGTTAGTTATGATTATAGTTTATGTGAAGCGTGTGATAAAAAAATGTCGTCTGAAAGTGAAAATAATGCATATATAAATAGTGCATCGGAAAATTTTCATTAATTCTTAGTAAAGGAAAAACAATATTTTGTTAGAAAAATCGCAGTTGCCGATTCATAAAGGAAAGAAGAGGGATGCTGTGCCCAAAATAATTACATCCTATAAAAGCCAATTTGGAATTGACATCACCAACAAACCAATAAATAGCCAGAAAACTTCAACACTTGTAAATTTTATTCCGCATTGCATGAAGCTTGAACATTAAACCGGTTTTTAACTGGTAGATCAACTATAACTAATTTATCAATTTTTTGTAACTATTGTCTCACAAATATGGAAAACCGATCTCAAGTTGACACTATTTATACAGATTTTTCTAAGGCTTTTGAACGCGTTCAGCACAATATTCTTTTGATAAAACTTGAGTCTTTCGGTCTTCATCATTGGATAAAGAGTTACTTAACTGGACGGAAACAATTTGTTAAGATTGGTCGTTACACATTGTCGAACGAAATTTTAAACCTCTCAGGAGTTCCTCAAGGCAGTCATCTTGGACCATTGTTGTTCAACATTTTTATAAATGACTTACCAAATCTTGTTTCCCCAGTGTTGATGACTTAAAAATTTTCAATAGCATAAAATGCCTATCGGATGCTATTTCCCTTCAAGAGGACTTGAATAAAGTTCTTCAATGGAATAGGTTAAACGGTCTTCATTTTAACAATAAAAAATGTAGCGTTGTGTCTTATTCCAGATTAAAAAATTCATTATATTTTGGATATAAATTTGGTACAGAAACCTTACAAAGATGTGAAAACCAGAAAGGTATGCAGTTATTTTCGACAATAAATTAAACTTTTCTCTTCACATTGACCATGTTATTTCAAAAGCTAACTCTATGTTAGAATTCGTCATCAGAAATTCAAAATGTTTTGATGATCCGTATACACTTAAGTCCCTCTATATGAGTTTGGTAAGACCAGTTTTGGAATATGGGTGCATAATATGGAATCCCCACACTCTATCAAGTACACATAGAATTGAAAAAGTACAAAAAAAGTTTACAAAATTTGCTTTGCGGAAAAATTACCGAAATTCCCCAGTCCCAAGTTATAATAATAGATGTATTCTTATTGATCTGAAATCTCTTGTATCAAGAAGAAAATTGTATTCGGTGCTTTTTGCTTATGATGTCTTAAATTGTAAAATTAATTGTTCGTCCTTGCTATCAATGTTCTATATCTATGTGCCTTGTCGAAATTTACGACCCAGAATTGGTGATTTCTTACATATTCCATATCATAGTACAAGTTATGCTAGAAACAATCCGATCACAAATTCATGTATTGACTATTAGGTATTTTATTTCTATGAATTGTAGTCTTACAAAGTTTTGAAACTTGAAAGGCGGTAAATAAATAAATAAATAAAGTTTGACCGAGATTCGCTAGATCGAGTCTTAAAGGGAATTTAGAACTTTGTGAAGAAATTGGGCGTTAGAATCTGCAGGACACTTTAAAAAAATTATTTTTGATATTGAAATTGAAATACTCCTTGTGACTGCTTATGCAAATATAAAAAAAAATGCATGCAACCGTTTTAACACTGGCAAATTGCTTCACCGAACAAAAAAAAACAATTTCATATAGAAATGAATACTTTGCGAGCCAACACACGACAAAAATTTAACAGTATTTTTATCGTTTGCTGTCAGTTTCGATAGCTCTGTTTGTTTACAATAAAGTCATCGTATGGGAAATCGCACAATTTTGAAGATAATTTTGAAAAAAAATTCAAAATTGGCAATGCCGTTCGGTGGGAACATAGTGTTAATTTCACTAAAGCAATTGTAGTTAGGCCTTAAGAATTGCTAAAGAGTGCCTTAGGATAGGTTGGGTTAAAGTGACACTTCGGCCAAAAGAAAAGGCCCGTTATGATACCATATGAATCAAGAGAATTACTTCTTGCTAGTCGAACCATTTTGATCTTTTTATAAAGCGAAGAACATATTTGATATCCTTATTTGCTAGTTCACTAGGATTATCATAAAAGTACACTCCCAACCCCGATGAAGTTTGCGTCTTAGTGAAAGAGCAGGGCAAGTGCAGAGAAGGTGAGCGATGGTTTCCTCTTCTTCCTCGTCCATACAGCTCCTGCAAAAGTCATTTGAGGCTACACCAAGTCGTGTCTTGTGTGTGCCTATAAGACAGTGTCCCGTAAGGACACCTATTAGGGAGCTAATATGAAGTCGGCTTTGAGATAACAAGCCTTTCGAGCGCTTTAGGTCCAGTGAAGGCCACATGAGTTTTTTGGCTGCGCACGTTGGTAAATTATGCCACTTAGAGTTTGTTATATTTAAGGCTGTTTCTTTAAGCAGAAGTTTACATGTAGCTATCGGTATACCTATCTTCTCCCTTTCAGGTGAAATAGGTATGACGGTTCCATTTTTAGCGAGTTCATCGGCTCTACAATTTCCTGTGATGTCTCTGTGGCCCGGCACCCAACAGAGGTGAATGTTAAATTGCTGTGCCATCTTCATAAGAGACGATCGGCAATCGAGGGCCGTTTGAGATTTGGTTGAGACACCGTCAAGAGATTTAATAGCAGCCTGACTGTCAGAGAAGATGCGGATATCCGAAGTTGATATCACGTTTTTCGTAGCCAGGAGTGAACCTCTTTGATCGTTAAAGTTTCTGCTTGGAAGACAGCGTACCTTACACGATATGGTTTTTTTTTTTTCATATGGACTGTCACTCCTTATTTCCAAATGTATTTTCATATGTACATATGTCAAATTGAATTTTGTTTGTAAAATCAGATAAGTATTTAGACGAGTTTAATTTTTCGTTTGTAGTTTCAAAACATTTTTTTTTTCGTTCAAAGCACCTAAATGTAAGACATTTTTTTTTAATGAAAAAAACACAAACCTCAACCGACGTAATGTGGTAGAATACAGACGTATTAATTTGCTGCCTAAGATTTATTCAACCCCTGTCGAGTTTTTTGAGTGCAAAAAAAGTGGTTTTTATACACAGACAACAAGTGAACGTTTTGACGATATTTTGCAAACAAAGAGTGCTCAGGCCCGTAGCCAGAGTTGAATTTAAGGTAGGGCAACGGTCATATTAGGTAGGGCATTGGTAAATTTTGTATTTCGGTCATTCCATTATGACTTTGAGGACATTTTGACGTTACTAAGTAACCAAAAATAAAATAAAATATGATATTTGTATTGGTTATGTTCTGTGTCAGGCTTGTATTTATGTATTTGTTTCAAAAATATTTAAAAAAACAAGCAGAATTAACGAACCTGAAGAAATATGTTTAAAATTTTGATTCTTAGGTATGATTTTTCAATCATAAGTTAGACTATCAAACGAATAATTTCAATACAAAAAAAATGATATTCTTAGCAACAAGCTCTAATTGAGGTTTATCTAAGTATTGTAAAATTGGCTTTAATTTAAAAAGAGTCTGATTTTTTGTTGGTTTATTAAAATTAGTTAGCAATAAGATGAACATTTTGTCCTATCCCTGAATGCAAGTTTTTATTTAAATGCCAAGGATTATTTATAAAGAAGTTGTAATTCACACTATTTGCAGGTTGCCCACATGCACTGTGACGTATACGTGCTGTCCGTTTACTTATCGTCGCTTCAAAGGAAAAACTCATTAACTTGTATTTAAATAAAAGTGGGAAATCTACCGTACAAAATACCACCTCCATTCTTACTCTTGTTGCTGCATGTTCCTCTCCTGCTACCTGGCTGCTGCTGTAATTGACTCCATTCCTATTTCTGCTGCCTCCATAACACAAAAAAAAACTTACGCTGATCGGACCTTTATTTTTCGAGAAAATCTAATAACAAACAAGCGGTTCTATTGGAGGAACCGTTTTGGGGCAATACCATTTTTTTTAAATAAAATATATGAATGTTTAAAAAAATAAAACTCGAGGAAGTTTTAAAAAAATCGTAGGAGCCGTTTTGGAGAAATTGAAAGTTTGGGTTTTTGGCCAATAAAATCGTATGGTGGCCACCCTAAATTTTGATCTTAAAACAAAACTAAAAAAAACTGGGATATGAGTTTTTGTCCAAACCTCTAATTTTCAAATTTGAAGTCAATCGGACCAGTAGTTAAGGCTGTAGATGCCTGTAAACTTCCAAACAGACAGACAGTCGGAATCGCCGGACCCACTTTTTTCGGCTTCTCTATAATCGTTATATCATATCTCATCAAAACCTTAACTTATTTCTTTTGCACGAATTCAATATGTACTTGCCATATATGTATTCTATATGTCGCAAGTAAAAATGTTGATTGATGAAATGACACAGTATGGTTAGATTTCATGTACGAAGGATGATGCATAAAGTTTCAATGTTTCATTTGTTTTTTTGTTTTTGTGGGGAACTGACTGCACACAATAAAATAATAAAATAAAAATAATATTAACCACCAAACACAATACTCACCTTATAACACTTACCGCCAATAATATTTTACCCTATAATAATACTTACCTTTAAATAATATTTCTTAAAATAATACTTACCACTAATAATAATTTAACCTATAATAATACTTACCACATCATAATAACAAATATAATAAATAAAAAAAATAAATCTAAATGTACTAAATCTACAGATCCGCACTGTAATATTAAATCGACACAAATTCTTGCCACCATAACAACAACAAATAACCCACAGCCTCATTATAAAGAAAAAACAAAATAGAACACCGCTTCTTGCTAGGGCATTTCGTGTGCAAGAAAGTACCGCTGCCCACGAGAGTTAAGCAAAGCAGAGGTATGTGCTTATGCATAAGCCAGTGCAATGACCACACAATTTGCACTTGCTACCGAAATATGATGGCATGATTTTCAAGGCCAAGGTATACAAGTAGTATTCTAATTGCTGAAATAGCGGGCCGGCACATGGCATGATTAAGCCTAACTGTGACGATTTTGAACATTTTTTTTTCGAAGAGAAGTGCAAGTTGTGTGGTCATTGCATTGGACAGTTGATTAGCAACACACTTAGCGGGCGGTCGGAAAACAAGAAGGAAAAGTAAAAAGTTAAAAATCAAAGCCGAAAATTGAAACAGATAACGAAAAAAAAAAAAAACAATTGCTGTGCGGGGGAAAATTTTTTCCGAAAATTAAAGAAAGGAAAAGACCTAAAACTAAATGTGAAAAGTGAAATACTTTTTTTAACTAAAGTGAAAACCGGTAGAACGTAATCAAAAACTTGAAAAGGAAATAACGAATATAAAACAAAAAAATTACACCAAATCTAAAACTAAAAAAAGTGCTGTGTGCAAAACTTACCTGCCCCTGCCCGAAACCTATCGCCGCTTTCAGAAAAATCATAAAAGTAAAACCCCAAATACTTACCTTAAATAAATACCTGAAAAAAAAAGGAAATATACCGGATACTTACCCCTAAATAAATACCTGAAAAACAAATATACTAAATACTTACCCCTGACTTAACACCTAAAACTTAAAAAAAAAAAAAGAAACAAATCCAAATACTTACCCATAAATTAATTACTGAAACAAAAGAAAGAAAAAAGAAGACCTCCACTTACCAGCTATACTTACCAAACTTGGATACTTACCTGAGGATCTCATCACCTTGAAATACTTACTATTTTTTTATTCTTTATCGTTAAAGTTCGATTATTACTTTTATAATATTTAATTGTTTATTTACATATTTATTTTTATCTGTGTATAAAGTAAATGTATAAGATAAATTCTTCATAATCAGTGGTGGAATTTGGTTATG
>CAKKXW010000005.1:51718219-51737574 GCA_920937365.1 Sphaerophoria rueppellii
AATGTATCAAACTTTGTTTTTGTATTCATTGGTAAACAAAATGACAAAAGAGAAGAGGAAAAAGTTTCTAAAAAGAGAAAAAAAAATATGCAAGGCAAAAAGAGCTTTCTCAGCTTTATTTTTAAAAGCTCCCTGTCTGTTAAGGCTTGTCTGTTAAGGGAAAAAAATGTTTCATTTTTTCCTGCAGGGGTGAGACATCTGTATAAATTTATTATCTGTGATACGGGCTTAAGTAAAAAAAAAATCAAATTTTCATGTATTCCAACTTTTAATGATTGTTTTTAATGATCGCTATAACTGGCCTCTTATTTAGATATTTTTTTTTTTATTTTGTTTGAACTATGAAAGCCGATTATCCCTCAACAACGAGAAGGTAATTTAATGAACTCTTTTTTTTAAGGCCAGTGTGAATTAGTTTTATTTGTTTCATCGCTGACGAAGTGGCTTAGTCAAGGAAACCTGAGACCCGCCTTCGCAACAGCACCAAATACAAATTTGGACATGACTTTCTTATACGGGCTCCTGAATTAGGACCCGAAAATGGTCTCAATCGATAGATAGATATTTAAGCACAAATAAACTGTTTTTTTTTTTTAGGAAAAAAATATTTCTATTTTTAATTAATGAAATAAAATTGCACTTTTTGCACAGAATTCACGATTTAATGTCAGTTTTAGTACTGCGTATATTTATGGGATTTTTTCGGAAGGGAATTTTCTCAAATATTTCCCTTTGAGGACATTTTGAGTTTTGAATATATACCCAATCGTTGTCGAGCCGCTTGCTGCGAGCGCGTAGCCAGAGTCGTGCACTTTAGCGGCGAAGCCTCCGCATGTACTTTCTGTTTGCTACAAAAAACTGCATTGGGTAAAATATTACTCAACTGCCAACACTAACATGCTCCAACCTGAAGTGTTTCCTCACCATTTGACAGATAAATTAAAGAAAAAACAAAATTCTAACCTCAATGAGCCCGTATGGAAAAGTCGCCCCCAAATTTGATTAAATTCGGTGAAGTAATCTAATATGCTGATTCCACTGACGCTAATCACACGATTTGGCGAAGTAGATTAAGAGCAAATCTCGACTATTCTGAAATTTAGTGTAATTAAAACATAGTATTATCCTAAACGTAATATTATTCTACGTTTTGGTCGACGAATATGTACCCTAAATCCCATAAAAGTAGAGATTTGTTCTTAATCTACTTCGCTAAATCTCGTGATTAGCGTCAGTGGAAACAGCATATAACTGTCCATCGCGGAAAAACCTCGTGTCACGTTAAAGATTTCGAATGATTGCGTTTTGTTAGTGTTGAAATACTAAGTAATATTTTCCACATTTTCCGTAATTTTAGATTCTGATGCGTTTCAAAAACTGATGGGCATAATCCAATGATTTAAATAATCGAGAAAATAGTATTCGAATGATTTGAATAATCGAATAATCATTCCAATTACGAAACCGAATGAAAATGGCTAACGTTCACAGTGAATAATGTCATATTTAACAACAAAAAATGAATAAAAAAATAACTCCAAATACAAATTTTTGTTTACCCTTAAAAAATGTTATCAAAAACTATAGACAAAATTCCATTCCAAAGATTTGAATTCAACCTGAGATAAAATTAACATTCAAATTTAAAAGAATCATCATTCGATGTTCGTGCATTGGAATACTACTAATCGATTATTTTCATTCGAATAATTTTTCATTTTATAATAATCCATTATTTGCATTCGAATACATACTAATAATCTGTTGAAAAGTCCACTTTACCATTCTACATCCAGTGTAGATGCACTGAACTCATTCATCGAATATGACGTTTTTCATCTTACATTAGCTTCGTTTTATTATCCTCACTAACCCATATGGGTAAATTTTTTTCACACAAAACAACAACAACCTGTAACCCCGATAACTATCGGGGTTTATTTTTTAACTCTAAAATGTGTTCTAACTATGGCGGATAGATGGCGAGTGTGAGACAAAAAAGAAGTTATTGTAGAAAGATTTATTAATATCAGCCATATTAACAAAAAAATAACACGTATTCCACTCTTAGCTACAGTTTTATGAAGCCATAGGTTAAGAGTCAATTCAATTAGAATTAATAAAAACAAGTTGTTTGTGGAAAGGCAAAATAAAATTTATCAGGGTTGCGTCTCGGAAAAAAACATAGTTTGAACTTCAACCTTCATAACCCAGATCGTTTTATTATCACGAGGTAACCCATATGGGTTAGTGAGGATAATAAAACGCGGCTATTAGTTTCAGTAGCCAGCACAACAAAATTTCCCTTGGCAAACAACAACTATACTTCGTCCAAAACAAATCTGCAGTACAGGGAAGATAGGACATTCATCTCTCTTTCTATCTGTAGAGGAATTTCGTTACGTTGCGTGAAAGAAAAAATTGGCAAGGGTTACCGTAGGTTATATACTAAAACTGTAAAAAGCTCTCCGAAAAATCGAAAGAGTTGCCTTCTATATTTTATTTGTATTGTCTTAAACAAAGATTTTCATTCAGAAAAAATATTTAATACGAACATGAAATAAATTTGAATTTCGTAATTTACAGAACCGAATTACATTATCCAATGTAGGGAACTCATTTCTTGAGAAAAACGAATAAACTACCTGCCTTATAGCGCATTTGTCAAAGTTGTCGACTTTATTTGCATTACAGTTTCTGTTTTTTTTTTTGGTGGGGAAATATGGCCTTTGGTCTTGTTTTCTTTGAGGACACTATAAACAGTTCGTTCTGAAACCGAATAAATATCACGCACTTGCTTTATAGCTTGGGTTTTATTTTTTAAATGGTCATAAAATTTATTTGTTGCATCAACTATTTCTTTTTTTTTTCTCAGCGCTTAAATCCTTAGAAGAACTTGAAGCCATTTTGATTAAAATCACTGTTTTTATAATTTAGGTATATTTCACACAGCACGCACTTAACTTCAAATTAATAAATATTTCTCTGCATTGAATAAGCCTACTCTTTTTTTTAACAGATTTTAAGTTTTTATTGCAAAAAAAAAAAAAACAAAAAATGGGCTGGCAATGATTACCTAAGAAAAAGCTACGATTCTTGAAAGCTCCCTTACAGAATTGAAATAAAAGTAAGGATAATTATTTCTTGGCAACGCTGCTTTATATGTTTGTTTTGTCAAACAGAAAGAGCTTTGCAAAAACGAGCACAAAATCAGTATGGCGTTAGCCGTGCGAATAGCAGGTCATACGGGGATGTATTTTGCTTTTCAAAATAAATCAAAACAAATTGTATGAGGAAACAGTGTTGTTGTATATTTTTTTTAAGGGGATTTCAGATTTTTTTCCTGGACAGGCACCCTTTGGAATAAAAAAGCTCTCTCATAAGGCCTGTACTGCAGATTTGTTTTGGACGAAGTATATCTGGATTGCAGTCGATAAAAAGGCCAGTAAAAAATGACAAATGTGCCGGCGATAGAGCTTTCAATTATTGAAATTAAGGTAGCGGTAATGGCGTTAAGAAGCATTATTTTGCTAGGCGAATCTAATGATTTGCGTAATGAACTCTCTTAGGTTGAAGTATTTGCTATTTTCCTAATCCGAGGCGCAACCCTCAAGTCAATTTTTTTGACTTTTTATGTAACTATTGCCATACAAATTGAACTTGACAAATAAAGTGAGTTGGAGCGTTTTATTCACACTTGATTACTGTGCTGCTTGTAATGTCCGTAGCTTAGTGGTTAGATGCATTGGCTGCTAAGCAGAACGTCGTGGGTTCGAGTCCTACTAGTGCCCATAGTTATTTCATCTTTCACGGGCACTCCCTCTTGCGAAGAACTGACAAAACTTCCAAGAGTATCAATTTGTCATGGAAAAGAGCTTCTCAACTTTGCCGTTCGGAATCGGTGTTAAATTGTAGGTCCCCTCAATTGTTCAGACACACTCAAAGAATTGTTGATGAGAGTAGGCCACTTAGGCCTTGGCTCTTCAAGAGCTGTCGCGCCACTCTATTTTTTACTGTGCTGGCTAATGAGTAGTGAAAAAACGCGGCTATTAATACATTTTTGGTTCATTCCGTTTCCAACTCTATCACTCATCACTTCGTCAGAGCAACGTTTTAACATTCCTGTTACTTGTCTTCAATCATATATATTCGTATATTTAATAAAAGTTAGATTAATATAAAGCTTAATCTTCGTTTCTTTTATTCTATTCCACGATCGTCAACATAAAGGATTATTCATTCGAATGATTTTTCATTCGAATACTAATAATCGTCATTCGATTATTTTTTTCATTTGAGATTTGAACTTTGAAGAATAGTTGATGTAGCAGTTGTAGAAGGTTTGAGAAATCATTCGAACGATTGCCCGAATCGATTATCTCATTCGAATGTGCACATGACTACGTTTAACATGCAAGAGGCCGCAAGGATTTATACTAATATCCCTTGTACAAACCTATGCACCATCTCATTTTTATTTAGAAAATCTCAAAATCGATCAAGTAACTATATGCCTGCTGACACTTCCAGAACGAGCCTGTGCGTAGCTCATAAACAATAGTTTTAATAAGGTATTATTAAATAAAAACTCACGTGATCTCCGTAATTTCTTCCTGATAGTAAGCCAGCACCACCAATTAGTCCGCATATAACGTTTGAAACGATAGTTCCATACAAATTGGTCATGTTCATAACATCAAACTGTAATTTAAAATATAAGCATTTTGTATCAATACTTTTAATACCTTTTCTTACTTGGTGAGGGTGCGAAACAAGTTGCATGCAAGTGTTGTCTATAATCATATTGTTGTGCTGCAGCTCTGGATACTCCCTTGCTATTTTGTTGGCCACTTCCAAGAAGAGACCATCGGAGAGTTTCATAATATTTGCCTTATGAATTGTTGTGACCTTTTTCCTATTATTATTTCTAGCAAATTCGAACGCATAACGGGCAACTCTCTCTGCATTTTCTAATGTTACTACCTTCATGCTTTCAACAACACCCTTAACAGACTCATGTTCCAACATAGCATATTCACCATCGGTATTTTGACGAATTAACACTATATCGATGTCTTTATGCCTCGCCGGAATTCCGGCAAGGGACTTACAATGAACAACATTAACATATAAGTCAAGTTCATTACGAATAGCAACGTTTCGAGATGTCTCATTTACATCTTCAGACTTAGTTTCAATGTTTCCCTTGATTGCAACACCGTTACGTTTTATGGAGGTTATCGCATACTCTAAATCATCATTACCCTCTGTTGAAGGATCAATTTCAATTACTTCAAAATCAATCGGTGCTCCTGAGTAATGAAAAATTTCACGGATGTATGACATCAACTCTGGCCCGATACCACCACCTGGAAGCATAGTAACTGCATGACGGCCTCCGTATTGGGCGCTAGGAATATCAGTCCCCTTAAAGCTCATTATTATTAAAACTGTCTTCAAGAATTAAACCAAAAAATACCGTTTGCTTCTTTTGAAGTGCACTCTTGGTGTGAATAACTTCTTCCGATTTTTCTTTAGTAACCAGAAGTGGGTAGCCCTGTCAATACACAAATAAATATCATTGAGCCTCTCTCGATTATGTAATAACTACACAATATATATGCATAAATTTCAATTTTCAATAAAAGAATCCTAACCCTTGTCAATTTTGGAATCTGAACCAGTCGTCTCAAATGTAAAGCCATTACGCGAAGGTATGTTTTATATTAATATTTAACAATACTCCAAAATTTAGCAAAGCCCGTGAACAAACCTATAGATTACGACCAAAAACGAAAGCGACAAACTAATTTGGCTTTTCTTACAACCCAAGATTTGATCCGTGGCATCCGTTGCAATCTTTTTCACTTATATACGTTTCTTTGACAAACAAATTGAATTTTTTTTTTGAAGGATTGATTTTTCTCGAATCTCTTTTTGAAGACAGATTAACTCATATTTGTACACGGATTTTACACATAAACTACGAGTTTGACATTTCTGTGTTTTCTATTGTTGTGATTATCACGTACAGTATTGCCGAAAGTACTCCCTTCGGAGTATTGTGCTCCTTTTAGCACTACCGTACTCCCGTACTCCTCCTTTCACATTCGTACTCCTATTTTTTAAAAGCCCTAAAATATCTTCCACTTCTAGTAAGAGTGTAATGTCAACCTGAATAAATTCAATTCACTTTCAATTTATTGAAAATTTGGCAGCTTTTTTGCATTCAAAACTGTCTTTGAAAAGGGAATTTCCCTCATTATTGTTTTCCTTCTTTTGGTTTTCGTTGTATGTTATAAAACAGACCACACACCAACACCGCTCGCCGTTCGTTATTTATTTCATTAGCTTCGTTCGATGTAACCAGCTCGAGGCGCTCCAGTGCTTGTCATTAACCGGGCCCATGACGGAGCTGTCAAAAAACTGAAAAATGTGTCTGGGTTTGATATCACATCGAACGTATCAGTAGTGCCCTGTTTTTTCCCTTTGTTGTATAGCAACAGCTGATTCGAACAGCTCCAAAATTATTGCCCCCGACAAAAACATGGGGGGTGATTTAGAGCGCTAACGGTGCGAGCACTGAATACACATCAAACACGGTGGGAACGTACCGGGGCGAAAAAAGAGCGACATCGAACACCTTAGTGTGAAATCAGAGCGCCACAGAGCGATCCAGAGCGCACATCGAACAAACCTATTGTTACTCGAAGATTGTGGTTAAATGGTTGTTTTTTCGCATTAAGAGTCCAGCAATTTGTAACTTTTCAATAAAATGAAAAGTATTGTTAAATTGTTGGTGAAAATATCTTAAGTTTACTCAATTCAAAGTACATTAATTTGATATATTTATGTAGAAAATTAGACTAGCTGAGGAGCAGGTTAAAAAATGACAATTGTGGTTAAAAATGCATTCATTTTTAACCACAATTCATCGAATTCGCAGACGGCGTTAAAGGCAAAAAAGATCTAAATGTTTCTGTTATTGCTGGAGGTTCCAAAACAAATAAATATGATGTGGAGTCCTTATTCAGCACTTAAATCCCCTGCTACAAGAGCCAACAATGTTGAGCTATCAAATGCTGAAAAAAGGACGACATTCAAAGTTCATGATGCCGCCACCGCACAATATGTGCGCAAACACTAATTTTGAAAAAAAAGGTACTACTATTTAGTCGAAAATACTCCCTTTTTTTTGCATCAGTACTACCTTCAAATGTTTTTGTCCGGCAACACTGATCACGTACAAAACGATTTTACAGCTACCAGACAACACAAACACTCAAATATATATTGATACGTTTTTGGTTTTTGCACATTTTTTACACGCCAAGAAAATTGAATTTTAATAGCAATTTTTCTTGGTTGTAAGAAACGTCATTATAATAATAGATTGAAACGATTGAAACCCATAGAGATAATCTCTATGTTGAAACCCCACCAGAGACCAGAGACAAAAGGAGATCGGAAACTGACTCACGTTTTACCCTTCAAATACCGCAAATTTAATTTTGTCGTTACTTCGTGTATGTGAATAAATTAAGTACGTTTTAGCAATAGGGCGTGTTACATCAAATTTTGAGAAAGGAGATATATACAGGTCAGCTGTGTCTTCTGGTCAATGGGTTCATAGGCTACGAACTCATCTGCGAAGTCACACCATTCCATGAGGACAATGTCCACGAGACACCAATGTCGTTTTCTATTGACAAGATGACAATGCCTACAAGCTATATATGGTTCAAGTTTACTGCAAGAGTATGCGTTTTATTGTAATAATTATACAATTGCCTACATAATAAAAACAAGTTTGCTGCAAGAGTATGTGTATGAAAAAAATATGTTTTGTGGTATTTGGAGGGTAAATCGTAGGTAGGTTTCCAATCTTGTTATAACTGATCAGTGGTAAAACCTTTGTATATATACTGCTAAGTCAGTTTTCAATCTCCTTTTGTCTCTGTTCTCTGTTATCATCAGAGAAAAAGAAGATCGGAAAATGACTTACGTTTTACCCTTCGGATACCGTAAATTTCATTTTACCGTTATCCCGTGTATGTTAATTAATGATAAAAAACAGCAACAAAAATGAGGTGGTTTGCTCAAGTTTACTGAGTATTGGTAAAAACACGCATACTCTTGCAGAAAACTTGAACTATAGTTTGTGGGCATTGTCATTTTGACAGCTTGGTTTCCCATCTCCCTTTTAAAGTCATCTGTGGCATTCGCAATTTATTTATTTTGGGTCTTTCACTTTATTTACGTTCATTGCATTTCTAGATGAAAAACATTCAGTCGTACGTAAATAAGTGAACAAGGGTGGTTTTGTTTGTTTGGTTTATTTTTGTTTTTCAATCTTTCGGGTTACTTTAATTCGAGTGTTATAAAATGTTCCGTAGTCGAAGTTGGTTCGGTGGATCATGGAATAAGCCCAAAAATCGACTGTCACTTGACCATCTGAAATACTTGTATGGTTTGCTAGAAAAAAATAGTACGGTTTCCGAGAGTAATCGGGGTTTACTTGTGGAGTCCCTGAGATGTATTGCAGAAATTCTTATTTGGGGTGATCAACATGACTCTCTTGTTTTTGAGTAGGTGCACAAAATATTATTATACATATGAATATATAACTGATGCTACGATCACTTTTAGTTTCTTTTTAGAGAAAAATATGCTCTCATTTTTCCTTCACATAATGCGACAAAAAAGTGGTGGATCTAGTTATGTATGTGTCCAACTGCTGCAAACTTTAAATATTCTATTTGAAAACATTCGAAATGAAACATCACTATGTAAGCATAAACTTTGCGCTTCAACTTAAGATTACATGCCAACCAATTTTGGCACGTGAATGTTATAGCTTGAACTCTATGGCTACGTTTAATCACCTATCGGATAGGCTGGCAATCTGAGATACCCGAATCTGGAATATGAGCGCACAAGGGAGGATCAAAAAGTGTTGGTTTAATCAGACTTTTTAGGGTTCTCTTGTATTTCGGCCAATTTGTTTGCCGATAATTCCGGGATTGGATCGGTTTCGGTGTCTCTTAGATAAGGGTGAATTGGAGGTATCTTTGGTCGGAGAAAGAGTACTCCTTTGAGACTCTCCAATTAAATATTTTATTCGTGAGATGTATCTATACAAGAGTGATATCGGTACTTCTTGTCGAAGAAGGTGGGTTCATTACCAGGGTTACTTACAACTAGATTAGTTTTTAAAATGCAATCAAAAAGAGCCCACCTCTGTCATTGATATCGGTACTACCCAACGTAGTATGATGCGCATTAACGTCACCACCGATAATCATGCTGGTTTTTTGTCTTCTGGACACAGTTATGGCTTTCTTCAGAGTGGAACCAGTAAGTGGGCCCTGGTGGTCGTGGCCCAAATACGCTGATACCAGCCAGTAGGTGTTGTTAATTACCAAACTGGCTGTAGTGACATTTTTACCACTGAAATTAGGGAGTAAAAACACATTTAGACTACGTTTTACTAATATGCAGAATCTTGGGTTAATTCTTCCTGATACAGATAGATCGTAGTAACAAGGAGTTCTCAATCCTCGAACTAAGGATTTCACAATCCAGGGCTCTTGGATTAGTATAACATCGTCTGCAGTTCAGACGGAGAAGAAAGGAAACCGAAGACTTAATGGAGTGTTGGAAATTAATCTGTACTATTTGCAGCATTTTTTTAGGTACACCTAGGCGGATCAACCTCCACCACTGTTCTATCCAGCACATTCAGATCAGACGAAGAGCAAGAGGAGCCTCACAGTTCATCTTCTTCCTCATTGGAGAGAACTTTTACGAGTGAGTCATCAGTCTCCAACGTGATAGTAGCACTGGGACCCCGTACGTCCTGCGACACAGCTTCTTAAGAAGGTTTTGGAGGCTCGCATGAAGCGTCTACCTCATCTACCACGGAGCGTAATCGTTTCGAACTCGTATCTTATCACTTTTGTGTTTCGCGCCTCATCTCGTGACTGTCTCCTGAACAAGAGGGTTCCATTGGAATCCATACGAGAGCTCGGGGTCTGCAAGGAATGTCCTCCCTGGCAACAACCTCGAGTCTTGCGCCTGGCCAAACTTCGCCCAGCAAGAGTATAAAGATCGCGCGACCTCAGTTTCACCATCTGCCAACGGTCAGAGGTAATCGTGCCATCGATATTGCTCCTATCAATGACCGCAACCACGATTTTGTTGTACTCCTTAAGTACATCACTAAATAGTTTAGTGAGAGGTACTCTTGGAATGTTGGGAGTGCTGGTGTTATGCACTTTGTGTTTTTTTGGGGACGGGGAGTGGACTCCTCCAAAGACATTTGTTGTTTTGACATGGAGTCGCAGCTGGTCTTAGTTTTGGTTAGGATAAATTTAGCCTATTCAATCCTTTTGTTGTGGATGGTATTATTTGCACCCCCCAATATTTCACCAAGGGATTTCGGTATTCCCATCGCATATCCACGTTGTTTATAGGAGCTCCTAGGTTAGATGGCAGTCTTCGTAGTGGTAGCAAGATCATTATTCACGAACCTACTAACACCAGGATTACTACCACTAGGAGAAGCCTGGGGAGGTTTCCTCTCTTTATTAGTGGAAGGGTCATTATTCACGATCCCTTCACTAGCGATCTGCGTAGGCGCTATCGCCACATCCTGTACCGCACTAGAGGAGGGCTAGCCACAATCTCTTCTCCGGTGCTTGGCACAGGAGCTACCGCCCGGTGAAGATGGAGTACCGGTCTGAAGATTCGTTATTTTTTTCGTTTCGCATGTTTTTCATTATGGTTTCCACGAGTAGGCGAAGTAAAAGGGGGGTCCATCTGTGCAGAGATTCGTTTAGGTCGCCTGGTATCCGGATATTCTATTAATGACTTCGCTATTTTTTAGAAATTTGGCCCTCAGTCTGGCTGATCATTGGCACGGGTCGTAAAACACCTAAGATCCAGCCCAATTGGGAACTTGAGGTGGAGGATATGCTTCGGAAAAGGAAAGACGAATAGCAATTAAGCTTAAGCCATAAGCGTCCCAGGGAAGGAAACTAGGTATTGACAGACAGTGTTACACTATACAGTCAGGGGCTAAATATACATCAGCTTGCATAATAGCACAAGGCCGACGAAGGAGGGGATAAGGATTGGAAGGGGTGGAACGAGCTACCTTTGCTGTCAGGATTCTCCTAGAGAAATAATTCCAGAGAATCATTGACCTTACTCAGCTTCTACAACTCGACAAGTTCGACGTTCAGGTAGAAGATAATGTCACAAAGAGAACTTCAACTTTTAATTTAAAAACTTTCATAACCAATGAAGATAATGACAATGAATGATCGTGTGCTTATTCAGTTAGTGCAAAAGCACTCCAAAAAAGCGAAGAAAAAAAATAACGGTACTTTTTAAATTATGCTTTTTGATTTGTTTTCTCAAATCCATAAGCAAACAGTTAGCATTATCAAATGATACATAAATATTAACCTTAGAAAAATGGTGTGCTCATTCAGTTGAAGCGAAGTGTATTATTATTTTGTTCAATGACAATGACATTTTACGGTATTACTTCTGGATGGAGTCTCTTTCCATTTAGTCATACGACCTATCTAGTCACGTGTCAAAATTTGGTTGTTTCATGATATAAAAAATAAAAATATAAATAAATATATAAAAATTATCTTTTTCCACAGATTACCTCCTAAGCAATAACCATGTTAACTCCATAATCGTGCACAAATTTGATTTTTCCGATGAAGATGTTATGGGATATTATATTTTGTTTTTAAAGACTCTAAGTCTTAAACTTAACACTCATACTATTCATTTTTTCTATAACGAGGTAATATTTTAAATTAGAGCTCTTGATTTGAATTAAGGAGGGAATTCCGAAATTAACTCGACTAATTGAGCTGTTTTCTTCACTTTTGGTCTTAACTTGTCTCATAATCCGCAGTTGAAAAACTTTAGAGTTGATATCGAACTAACAGTTGAAAGTCAAGCTTAGGTTTGTTTTATTTAGTTGCCTAGCTTCACAAAATTCGTAAGAATTGGAATATTGATCGGCTTGAAGTTTTTAATGATATTCTGTGAAATTTTGGACATGTCGAATACTTACTTACTTACTTACTTACTTATGGTGGCGCTACAGTCCAGGTCGGACCAGGGCCTCACCCAACAAACTTCTCCAGCCAGCTCGGTCCCTGGCTAACTGTCTCCAGTTTCGCACGCCAAGTTGGTTCAGGTCCTCTACCACCTGTGTGCTCCACCGGAGTCGCGGTCTTCCTCTTCTGCGACGTCCTTCCGGATTGGAATCGAAGGATACGAGCCGGAGCATTATTTTCCATTCGCTCAACATGACCCAACCATCTAAGTCGTTGGACCTTAACTTTTCTGGCTAGGTCAGTGTCGCTGTACAGCTCGTACAGTTCTTGGTTGAATCTTCTCCTCCATTCTCCATTAATGCAGACAGGACCAAAAATCACTCGAAGAATTTTTCTCTCAAATCAGCCCAAAGCGTTTTCATCAGATGTTGTCATAGTCCATGTCTCTGCACCTTACATGAGGACCGGGATGATGAGGGTTTTGTAGAGTGTCACTTTAGTTGCTCGGGAGAGGACTTTACTACTCAATTGCCTTCTAAGTCCAAAGAAGCAGCGATTGGCAAGAGTGATTCTTCGTTTGATTTCAGCGCTGGTGTTGTTGTCTGAGTTGATAGCGGATCCCAGGTAGACAAAGTCCTTAACTACCTCGAAGTTAAATCTGTCTATGTTGACGTTTGCTCCAAGACGTCGATGTTGGTTGTCCTTTCTTGTCGACAGCATTAACTTGGTCTTGCCTTCGTTAACCGCTAGACCCATCTTCCTGGCCTCCGTCTCAAGGCTCACAAACGCTCCACTGACATCACGCTGTGTTCTTCCAATTATGTCAATGTCGTCTGCGTATCCTAGTAGCTGGACGGACTTTTGAAAGATTGTACCTCTGGTGTTGACATTGGAGCTTTGCACAATCTTTTCAAGAATGATGTTGAAGAAATCGGATGACAGCGCATCGCCTTGTCTAAAACATTTTTTGACATCAAAAGCGTCCGTTAGGTTTTTTCCGACCATGGTGGAACAGCGTGAATTTTCCATTGTCATCTTACACAGACGGATGAGTTTTTCTGCGATGCCAAAACTAGACATTGCTCTATATAGTTGGTCTCTATAGACGCTGTCATACGCGTCCTTGAAATCGATGAAAAGATGGTAGGTATCGATTTTAAATTCCTGGGTTTTCTCCAAGATCTGCCGTAGGGTGAATATTTGATCGATGCTGGACTTTCCGGGTTTGAAGCCACACTGATAAGGACCTACCAGGTTGTTGACGAAGGGCTTCACACAGCACGGCAGACAAGATCTTATAGGCGATGTTAAGGAGACTTATACCTCTGTAGTTGGTGCAGTTCAGGGGATCTCCTTTTTTGTCGAATACATGCATACGAAATTTGTCCCCTTAGATTATCAATATCTTATGTATATAATTCTCCTGTGCGTTTGTTTGTGACCCTACTCCTCCCAAAGTACTGGATAGATTTTTCTGAAATTTGGGTGTGATAAGGTCCATCCGAGACAGGTTTTGTTTCATAATTGGCCCCGGTAGGTAGCGCTGTTCTCAAGGCCGATTCTTCTTTCTGGACGCACCTGGTGGCACTGGTTCACTGATATTTGCTCCCATTCGATCACAAAAACATATTGCGTTGGCAATTGCGTCCTCAGGAATTGCAGCAACTTTACCTGACGGTGAGCGGACTGCGCATTCGGCACTAAGTTGCCATTGAATGTTCAGACTAATCCAGATGCAGTGTGTAATATTCAAAAAAATTCAGGTATGGCTAATGTATTGAAAAATTGTAAAATTATTATCTGGGATGAATGCACTATGGTCCACAAGCATTCGCTTGAAGCTCTCGCCAGAACACTTCGAAATATTAATAACAGCTGTCGACTATTCGGTGGGTCTCTACTTCTGCTGTCCGGTGATTTCAGACAGACATTGCCGGTCATACCACGTGCTACATATGCGGACGAGGTTAACGCATGTTTGAAGGAATCTTGCCTCTGGCGAAAAGTGAGAAAACTTTGCCTCTCGATAAATATGCGGGTTCAACTGCAAAATGATCCCCTGGCATTGGAATTTTGCTAACAATTGCTGAATATTGGAAACGGAAAAATTCAATTGCATGAAACAATACAGTGCATTCGAATCCCAAACAATTTCTGCAATGTGGTGGATACCAAAGAACTTTTAATAAAAAATATATATACAAACCTAGCAACCAAGTAAAGCAATCATGCCTGGTTACGCGAGCGAGCTATTTTAGCGGCAAAGAATTTTGATGTTGACGCACTTAATTCCAAAATATAGGAATCATTGTCTGGCGTTAAATCATCATTCAAATCGATCGACACTGTTGTCGACTCTGAGGAAGTTGTCAACTATCCTTTTGAGTTCCTTCTTTCGATTTACCAGGAATGCCATCATATAACTTGCGGCTGAAGATAGGTTCTCCTATAGTATTATTATGAAATTTAAATCCACCAAAGCTATGCAACGGCACGCGATTGGTTATAAAAATAATAAGGAACAATGTGCTGGAAGCTAAAATTTTAAGAGGGAAATTTTGAAGGCGAAGTTGTGCTTTTGCCTCGCATCCCAATGATCCCTTCAGACTCCACAATTCCATTTAAAAGGTTAAAGTTTTCAGTTCGGGCTGCCTTCGCTATGACAATAAACAAGTCAAGAGGCCAAACAATGTCGATTTTAGGGTTGGACCTTGAAAATACATGCTTTTCGCATGGTCAATTATATGTTGGGTGCTGAAAGGTGCTCAATCAACAGTCTCCGCCAGCCAGCTCGGTCCCTAGCTAGCTGTCTCCAGTTTTGCACTCCATTTGATTGAGGTCCTCTTCCACTTGAGTGCGCCACCTGAATCGCGGTCTTCCCTCGACAATAGTGTTGAAGGCTTTATAGCGTGTTTATAGCGGAGCCTTGGTAGACAAACTTCTCTACTACCTCGAAGTTGTATGCGTCTATTGTGACGTTCTGTCAGAGCCGTCGGTGTTGGGTGTCCTTCCTCGAAGACAGCATATACTTCGTTTTCCCTCATTTACCGCTAAGCCCATTTTTGCCGCTTCTGTCTCAATTCTCACAAAGGCGCCATTGTTCTTTCCATTATGTCAATATCATCGGCGCGGCGTACGCGCGAAGTTGAACAGATTTTTGGAAGATAGTGCCTCTGGTGTTGACGGTGGAGTTCTGCACTATCTTCTCAAGAACGATGTTAAAGAAATCGCATGACAGTGCATCGCCTTGTCTGAATCCTTTTTTGACGTCGAAAGATTCCGTAAGCTCGTTGCCAACCTTTATGGAGCAGCGTGAGTTCTCCATCGTCATTTTGCACAAGCGAACGAGCTTGGCAGGGACGCCAAAACTAGACATAGCTTTGTACAGTTCGTCTCTGTAGATGCTGTCATACGCGGCCTTAAAATCGATGTAAAGGTGGTGGGTATCGATTTGGAGTTCATAGGTCTTTTCCAGGATCTGCCGCAACGTGAAAATTTGGTCGGTAAGAACCAATCAGATTGTTGACGAAAGGAGAGAGAGAGGATCTTGTAGGCGATGTTAATTAGACTGATTACTCTGTGATTGGTTTAGAGGATCTCCCTTTTTCACGATCAGGCAAACAATGCTGAGGTTCCATTCATCGGTCATGCATTCCTTTGACCATAGAGATGATTGGTGCATGCTCCTATCTAGCTCGTCGCCAGCTGTTTTGAACAGATCGGCAGCTAGACCATCTGCTCCAGCGGCTTTGTTAGATTTCAGCCGTGATATTACAGTCTCGTTTTGAGAAAATATTTCAAGACACATAATTTAAAGTGACATTGAATTGTATATGGGTACATTCGAAAAGAAGATTCTCGCTTCTCATCTTATAGTTTTAAAGTCGTCAGTATGGTAGCCATTCCAGGAGGAATGTGGCCACATCGAGTTCGTATTAGCTCTGTTATATCGTCCGGATTTTGTGAAGCAATATTTTCGTCTGAAGAAGTCTTCCTGCAAATCCATGGGACCATATTGAGTTTAATATTTTTTTTTTTCGATCTTCTATTGAGAATCGGAAATTTTAAGAATAACAAAATCATTTATCATTTATGTCCGAACAATTACAGAAATTTAAAGCAAAATTCAAGAATGGTGTATTTTCAATCAAGTTTAGAAAAACTAAAGTTGATTAACTCTAGAGTTGACGACCTCCAGTGGAAAAAGACAAATTTTAGTGAAGAAATCTAAAATCGGAAGTTGATAATTTCAACTATGAGTGAAGCAAATAGCTCGTAAAACACCCCAACCATTTAGCCAAGGGCCAATCTAATTGTTTGAGAATCCATTAATCTCTTATTCACTTTACAGAATACCAATGACTTTCCCCTTTACACGGAGGCAATCAAATTTTTTAACCATCCGGAATCAATGGTGAGAATCGCTGTAAGGACAATTACATTAAATGTTTACAAAGTTCAGAATGCGAGCATGTTGCGGTTCATAAGAGATAAGTAAGTAACATTTATCAAAGTAAGAGAAATTAATATATTTTTTGTTTGTTTTGGTCCAGTTGCTGAATAGAAATGTAAGCCATAAAGTCCTAGTTTAATTAGGAATTGTTTTTTTTTTGTTTGATATTATTGTTTGATCCAGCAACCCAATGTAGAACATTTTCCTGAATAACTCTATCATGGTCGTCTTTAAGACACTCGGTAGAGGTGCTTAATTCAACGAAGATATGTTTAGAATAACAAACAATTCTTTTGAAAACCAGAAATGAGGAGTTCTAATTTTATACAACAATCAGTCAATGATATTTCCCTTCATAACATTTTGTGTATTCCCCATGTTAAGACGGTCATACATAAAAATATTCCAAGAATTACTGCATTGTTTTCCTTTTCCCTTTCTTTGTTTCCGTGTTAAGTTTTTCAAAGTTCATAAATCATTTTAAAGTAATTGAATAGAGTTAAGCACAACGTACTTTTCCAGCCTTATTTATTAGATTTCACTAATACTCGTTTGAAACCCGGAATAGTTAAAACGAGTAAAAACACGTATATCATTAAAAATTAGAAGCGATTCAGCAGACAAGCAGAAGCATAAGCATTAAATATTGGTCGCGGGATTTTTTTTTATCTTATAGTTACGGCTGCTAGTTGAGATTTACTGCTATGTTTTAAGAATACATAAGTGGAAATATAGAAACAGACGTTTGCAAACCTGACAAACATTTTCTTACCATTATTTGTTGTGTTCAAAATGACATTAAAATACTAAAACGGACATATACCGGCGTTAAAGCTCCTATAAACCAGTTTTAGATTATTCCCACTTTAAAACTCGTCTATTTTTTTTTTTTTTTATAAATAAGCTTTTCAGTATTAAAGGCAAACGCCAGGTCAGTATAACTTTATTCTGCCTCTTAATCTCATTTATAAATAAAGCTGTTCATCTTTAACTTAAATACAAGGTGGGCCAGAATGAACTCCCTAATTTTAAACGCTCGGCAAAAAAATAAATACTAAACGTGTTACAAATATGGCAACACTGCAGGGTGATTCTCCAGACTATGCTATTTCGTCAGATATTTTTTGTTAGTCAATATGGTTCGCTGGAACAGTAAACATCCCGCTTTTTGCGTTGAAGCGTATATTCGTAATAATGAAAAAATGGTGCTAGTTCGTCGCGCGTTTAAGAAACAGTTTAATTTAAAACACCATGAAAACCCTCCCGATCACAAAACAATTTTGTTATGAGTTGAAATTTGAAAACTTTCGGTCGATGGCCAAGGCAACTTCTGCGCGTCCAAAGGGTCGTCGAAGGTCCGTTAGAACCCAAGAAAACGTTGAAAGAGTTCGCGCCGCCGTGTTGTCAAGTCCGGGCAGATCGGTGCCAGACAGTCTGTCGCTTTAAAAATTCCCTCTCTCCGACGTAAACATATTCGACTCGCACGCACTTGGTTTCAACAGAACGGCGCGACGGCGCACATTCGTAGCTATATTTTAACGTTTCTCAGGAAGAAGTTTGGAGACAAGTTAATTTCACGAAATTGCGATATCGTTTGGCCGCCGTGCAGCCCGGATTTAACACCTCCGGATTTTTTTTTATGGGGCCATCTGAAAAGTAAAGTGTATGATGAGAAGCCAAGAGACATCCCAGCCCTAAAAACAGCGATTACGAACCATATCAAGTATCAACCAAATTTCGCACGAGAAGTTGGAAAAAACAATGGCAAATTTTTGCAAAAGGTTGCTATAATGCAAAATGCGTCGGGGAAAACATTTGAATGGAGTTTTATTTAAAAAATAAATTTTATGTGAAATGGCATAGTTTGTACTTCATTTTTCTTTTTATTCAACTCTCTACCATATATACTTTTTTTTACGAGCGTTTAAATTTAGGGAACTCATTCTGGCCCACCCTGTGTGGATGTGGATACAGTGGCCGAAATAAGTATAAAGACAGTCATGCTCAAACTATTCAAAATGCGGTCAGAGCTAAGCACCGAAAGTTTTGGAATTTTTTTGTTCACCAAAGGCTAGGCAAATTAATTATCTCTAAAATAAAACAACAAAAATACCGTTGTCTCCAATTTCGTATGAAAGAGAGGCTAATTATTTATTCATTCATTCTAAGAAAAGAAATGGAAAAAATGCGAAATGAGTGTAAAGATTCAAAATTTTATTCCTTTTAACATAGATTTTTTTGTTTTATCACTTCCAATCTGTATTTCAGTACTTTGTACATACTACTTTCTTGTTTTCCAATTACTTGAAAAATCATGTTTGGCATTGAATTAAACAAATTTTGTAGGACTTGTTCGCTTATATCCAACCAAGTTTCATTAATTCCTCTTTTTAGATCTGCTACATTTGTGTACTACTTTCCATTTGAGTAAACTTTTTTTGGCCATTTTCCACCACAAATTTTTAATTTTCTCTTCCGTGAAAAAATTATTATTTCTATTAGGGATAAATTTTAACCTATGGATTAATTCTTATTTTTGGGTTAATTTATTCGTGGAATTTAAATGGAATAGGCGTTTAAAGGGTTAATAGGGTTAAAAGCATCAAACCCAAGGAAAAGTCATGGTTTAATTCAAGCTGTAAAGAGGTTATCAGGGAAAAAGAAGTAAAGTTCCGGTGTTTTAGAGCCAACCCAACTGAGGAAAACCGGGGCCAAAAGGAGTCAACCCAACCGAGATTTTGTGGCCTTGAAATGAAGAAAAAGGGACTATTGGAGAAATGTCGAACTTAATTTGGTACTGAAAAGGAACCCAA
>CAKKXW010000005.1:51745803-51758489 GCA_920937365.1 Sphaerophoria rueppellii
AAGTTCTTTTGCGAAATGCAAATTAACGTCGACAAAATGTGTTTAGATTTTTTTTTTTTGAAAACTCAAATTCTATAAAAAAATAGAGTGGCGCAACAGCTCTTGAAGAGCCAAGGCCTAAGTGGCTTACTCTCATTCAACAATTCTCTAGGTGCGTGTGAAGAACTGAGGGGACCTACAATTTTACGCCGATTCCGAACGGCAAAGTTGAGAAGCACTTTTTCATGACAGATGATACTCTTGGAAGTTTTGTCAGTTCTTCGCAAGAGGCAGTGTCCGTGAAAGATGAAATAAAAACTTTGGGCCTGAGTAGGATTCGAACCCACGACGTTCGGCTTAGCAGCCAACGCACCTTAACCACTAAGCTACGGACACTACTCAAATTCTATAAAGAATTGTTTATTTAAATCGTCCCATTATCTTCCAAGAAAATCTTAATGTTTAAAAGAGGGTTCTTCTTTTAAGAAGAAAAAAAAGGGTTTTGAGATTCTTGCCAGCATTCTTCATTTAATTCTTATGTTCTGTTTTATTCTTATTTTTTCGGTTTGAACGAAGATTTTAAAATAATAATATGTCTGAGAATATTCTATATTTTATGAAAATAATTTTAGGAGCGAGCAAGGAGTGGCTTGATGAAGTTCTTTCAAAACATGGAAAACCATCGCAAACATACAAATGGATATTGGTAGAAAGTCTGCTTAATATACTGATTGCGTTTAATCAACCAAGTAAGAAATTTAAAACCCAGAAACTTTGCAGATCGATAAAAATAATAATACTTTTTCTTTTTAGCCAGTAGAATTCGCCTTATAACTTTAGAACTAACACTTGAACTGTTAGTATCTTTCACGAAACGTAGCTCTGTCGAAAATTGTCTAACTGAATCACAACAAAACACCCTTTTTTTAGCACAGTGTCAAGCAATGAATGCGTTAAAAAACTTTTACATATCAGAAGACATTTTTCTTGATCTCTTTGAAGATGAGTATCAAGAAATGAAAAAAACGGTCCTAAATATTGAATACCTTTGTATGGACTCGTCAATTCTATTACCACCAACAGGCACGCCATTGACTGGAATAAGTTTTACCCGTCGGTTACCATGTGGTGAGGTTGAAAAAGCTCGTCGGGCCATCCGAGGCTATTTCCTCCTACGACGTACTTGTCAAATATTCTTAAATGAATCAGAAACCATACTTCCGTTGATAAAAGCTAAAAACTGTGTTGATGTTGATAATGTATTGGATTTGAGTAAGATATTATCATGACAAATGTTTTACTATGAGATGCCTAAGTTATTATATGTTTTAGATAACAGCGATCTGATTGCCTGCACCGTTATTCTAAAAGATAATACAAAACAAAGAAGATTTCTAGTTATTGATACGTTGCAGTTAATTCTAGTTGAACCAGATGCTAAGCTTTTAGGCTGGGGCGTTGCGAAATATGTCGGCTTTCTTCAGGACGTTGAAGTCGTTGGTGATAAAGATGATTCCCGTTGTTTACATATAACTGTTCATAGGGGTGGCTCTACTCAGAACCGCACCCCGATTTTGTCGGCAAAATTTTTATTCGATGATCACATACGATGTATGGCAGCTAAACAGCGGCTTACAAAGGTAATTTTAAATTCTAATGATATTTTTTGAATAATATTTTTTCAAGTTGCATCTTAAATATCAATAATTGCTTCTTTGCTTTTCGACATGAGAATATTTCTTTTGACTTTTATAATATTTAGTTGTTTTATAAGTTCAAGTTTAGTCACAAACAGCCTTATTTATTAGATTCTCCTTATAGCTATGCTATGAATAAGGCTCTTATGTTACGTGGAACAAATTCTTATTTATAAACATTTTTTCAACATAGCATAGTTATGTAACGTCTCTGTCAAATCTACATTCGGCAGACATTTGAATAAACAAAATTAATTTCGGAAGCTATCAGTTGTGTTTGAATATAAATTCGAATATCAGGCGTGGAATCGTGTAAGGTGGTTTGTGATTTAGGGATGTCGAAAAAATATCGATATATCGATATTTTTTTCTTGATGTGTTGATATTTTTGAACGATATTTAATTTTTCGATATATGTATCGATATAAAAATCCGAGTATCGATGAGGTATAAAAATTCGATGTTTTTTATGATTAAAAAAAATCTTCAAGGGGAAAACTAAAAACTACACTCAATTCAAACTAATAAAATAGAGTGGCTTGACAGCTCTTGAAGAGCCAAGGCCTAAGTGGCTTACTCTCCTCAACAATTCTCTGGGCGCGTGTGAAGAATTAAGGGGACCTACAATTTATCGCCGATTCCGAACGGCAAAGTTGAGAAGCACTTTTTCATGACAGATTGATACTCTGGAAGTTTTGTCAGTAAGAATTTGCTTATGAAGCAGTGAAGGTACACGTTTTGAGGAAATTTTAGCTTGCCTCAAGCGGGAGGCGTACGAAATGGCCGCCAAAATAAAAGTTAACATTTTAAATGCAGACTATCTAAATTTCGATTGTAAATTTATCGGTAAAAATATCGACTTCGCAAACTAAGCTAACTGTTTTATTATTTTGACTTTCACACCGCCATCGATATATTTTATTTTGTTTCTTCTCCAAAGGATGACCAAACCCATAAATTGCTATTTTTAATGGATTTAAGTACATAAGCACTCCATTTTGTCTTTATCCATTGTAGAACTAATTTGCACTGAAGATTGCAACAGGTTGATATCAATTAAATACATCTGTTGTTATTGTAAACCTTAACGGTTATCCGAGAGTGGCTGGTTTACAATTTTAATGATGTTCACATGCGTGTTGCGCGAGCCGAATGCATGTAAACATCATTCACTGTCGATCTTTTACTAGTCGATATTTCCAAATCGACTTTATTAAAGTCGACATTTGATCAGCCGATAATCTTACCGATCGACATTATTAAAGTCGACATTATTACAATTGATTATCTTAAATCGACTCTGTTGGCCACTCTTAGGGCCAGTTGCTCAATCGAATCATAAATTTAAGTTCTACATAAAGTTTTCATTTTTGTATGAGACGTTCCGAAATTCTTAAGTTCTACATAAAATCCTCATACAAAAGTAGAACTTTATGTAGAACTTAAATTTATGATTCGATTGAGCAACTGGCCCTTAATCTGTTTGCTGTTACTCGGCCAATAGTTCAATCCTCTCTCCTAAAATTGTATAATGCTTAATAGTTTGAAAAAAAAAATTTCATTGTTCGGCTTGGTATTTAAGTCTTTTTGTTCTCGACTACAAATCATGTAACAACAAATATAACTTATCTATTTAACACATTTTTTAGGGTCGCAGCAAAGCACGTCAAAAGAAGATGTACCAAATCGCTCAGCTATTAGAAATACCAACCCAGTTAGTGGAATCGCCCTTACAAGCATCACAAAGGCATAAACTAGGAGTGTTACCAAGAACATCCAGAAATAACACACCAATTTTTTCAACTGCAGCTCGTGTGCCTGGTTTTGCATCAGCCCTTAAAAAAGACACAACTCCAATTGCCGGTATGAGCAGAATTCAAATGATGCAAACAATTCCTTCAGACGGGTAAGTGGCAGTGTCTTTAATTTGAAATCTAAAAAAATAATAATACCGTACTTCTAGGGATCGTCCAAAACGTCGGACTTCTATCTCTCCTATGCCGTCTAGTAACATACATGACGATTCAACCAATTTTAAAGGAAACGCGTATTCGCGTGCGATTTCAAAGAAATGTTCTACTAGATCCAGTCAAAGTAGCCCAAAAATTTGTTTGCCAAGGTATATAATTTTAATTTAATTGGCCTTACCAATATTAAGTATAGATATATCTATATCTATACTTCTATATCTATATCTATATCTACACTCTATACTAATATATAAAGCTGAAGAGTTTGTTCGTTTGAATGCGGTAATCTCTGGAACTACTGGTTCAAATGGTATAAAGGCTGAATCACAAAGACGCTTCAGCTACGGCTTCGTCTGGGTTACGCTTTGCGTTTGCTTTGAATGACAGTTCTCCCTCCATCACATCATCATCCCTCCAAAACAGCTTTGCCACCTCTATTCGAAGTAGATGTACTTCCTATTTTTGAAAAACTTTTAAAATCTACGACCTACTTCGCACCATCAAGAATTTCTTAAAAATCTACTTCAATTTAAAAAAAAAAACTTATTCAATTCGATTTTACTTGTTATTTCTAAAACCCGCTTCGATTAAATCATTAAGTACCTAATTTTATGCGTACAGGTTATAATTAAAAATGGCATGCCTTCCTTATACTTCTCTTATTTAAATCAGGAAAATAGAAAAGCGACATCTGCATTAAAGTTTCTGTATTTATACACGAACAATAAGCGGACACAGCTTACAAACACGAAATGTCAACCCATACCAATACCTGAAGTAGTGTTAGAGTTACGTGCTTGTATTGAATTGTTCAATATTTCAGGCCGCGTGGGACTTGCGTTAAAATGTTGGTTGAATTTAACTACTAGTGTCATATTTTAGCTTGGTAGTTAATATTTATCCACCATGTAGTGTCAAAATTAAATCGAACTTTTTAACACAATTCGGACACAATTCCAGATGAACTTTTGATAATTACTGTTTGTCCCTCTGTGCGTGAATGTATCCAAGGTCAATATAATATACACTTCATATTTTAAAATCTACTTCGCTTCTTCTCAATGTTCTTCGCTTTAAGCGGAAAACACAAAACTGGGGCCGAATAACGGCATCCGTTATCGAATAATACGATTCTGAATTGTGTGTGTTTGGCATTATCTCTCACGAGCTTCTAGTACAATAATTTAAATTCTCTGCTCAGCTATCGAGCGTAATTTCATTCGACACATAAAACACCTCACTGATGGCAGGAACTTTCTGAGAAAAAATTTAAATTTTACTGTTTAAGTTATTTTATTATGAAATTCCTTGCCAACAATCTATTTTGGTCAAGCTTTTAAGCTTTATGGCTTCATCAATCTCGTCCTCTGTTAAAAGCCAAACTATGTTTATTGCATTTAAAAAAAAATATATTTCTTTTTTCTTCCTCTGCTATTTCGCTCAAGTTTTGTTTTTTTATTTGTCAAACCTTTCAAAATTCCTTCAAAACAAATAGAGACTCGATAAAACTACGACATTTTTTTTATTCTTAAACGATACGTGACCTATCGAATGTCATAATCCCAATGAGATTACTCGTTCTTTCGATAACTGATGAGACTCAACCACCGTAATTCGGTCCCTGCTTTGCTGTTAGCGTTGAGTGACGTATAAAGTTCAAGCATAGGAATTGCTAAACGACCTATCACAAAGCTGCTTTGGAACTCAAGCTTCAATTTGACATATTGTGAGAGTCCCGTAACGTAAAAGTAACGTGTTAAAAGCTGAAGCAAAAGTTGAAATATTTGCTACTTTTGGATTTGTATTTGCTCAGCGACATGTTTTGTTGTTTGTTTGTATGGAAATTTTTAATTCTCGAGGGTGAAAATACTATAAATTCCATATACAAAATTCTGAGTTTGTATATTTTTCTTAAACAGCTGTTGAGCTGTCAGACAAAGCAAAAGTTCAGCATATTTGAACTAGGCGTCACGTTACGTACGAAACGTGAGGTCGAAGCGTCATTGTGATAGCTATATATATAGCTGAAATCGTAAACGTCAGTCGAAGCTGAAGCTGAAGCGTCTTTGTGATTCAGCCTTAATTCTTTTTGTGTTGGATAGTCCATTAATAGAGGAAAGCTTTAGGCTACTTAACATTAAGCTGTAACCAATAGGAGTGAAGAATCAGTGGAAAATGTGGAAAAAACGGAAAAAAATGTTTTAATGTTGAATGGTCCATTTATGTTTGGGTGTTGGATCATAAGTTACCATTAAGCGTAGAAGGCTTGAAGCTATATAATATTACGCTGCAACCAATTGGAGCGAAGCGTCAGTGAAAAATGTGGAAAAAATCGCACAAAATATTCATTTTTGAAGTCTTCTGTTTGCTTGAACATGTGTTATGAACTAAAGCACAGTATTATAAACTACAGTAATTTAGTTCATAAAAAAATTGGTTTGCGCGTTACGGCAGCTTTAAAGAAAGTAAACCAAGGTATTTCTACATCTATCAATAAGGACGCGTGTAATGAAAGAAATAGAAATAGAATCCGTGATGATGGAGACATTTCACCACATTGCAACAGGTATCCACGGTCTTTCCGACTAACTAAATTCACACCGACTAAGCGAATTTTATTCGTCTTTGCTTTATCTTTTATTCCTCATTTAAAATTTTAGTGGGCTCGATGACGGGACTTTCCTATATTTGGGCTCCTGGGCTATTTATTTTGGTTATAAGAAACAGACATTATTTTTCAAGGAAGAAATGTCGTATCGTAGTGTCCGTAGCTTAGTGGTTAGGTGCATTGGCTGCTAAGGAGAACGTGGTGGGTTCGAGTCCTACTCGTGCCCATAGTATTTATTTCATCTTTCACGGGCACTACCTCTTGCGAAGAACTGACAAAACTTCCAAGAGTATCAATCTGTCATGAAAAAGTGCTTCTCAACTTTGCCGTTCGGAATCGGCGTGTGATTGGGTCCTTGAAATGTATGAAAATGATCCGGGATTTGTCGAGTTATTCTATTCGAAAAGCCATTTTGAATTTTTTTTTGAAAAAAGTTGCCCATTTGACAATACTCTGTCCTCGGAGTTTGTTGATCGCACACGTTTGGAAATGTTGAAAGAAAAACAAAATTCACGATGGGAGATTAATATTGTACAAACTTGACGTCTTGCTCTAACAAAAGCTCTAATATGACTGAAATGACTTCAAATTCGAATGATAGGTGTTTGAAAGAACTGCCTTATTTTTGGTTGGCCCCGATAAAACACCATTGGAAAAATGTTTTAAAACAATAATTGTTGCAAAAAACATATCTCTTGTGGATTTTTAACGAAGAATTTTTTTTTCATTTTTGATTATATTTTTTTATAAACAAACATTACTTGGTCACCAGAAGCGTTAATTTTGCTGTTGCTCCAACATCCCTTTTTTTCAATTCTCAGTTATCACACAAACCATATTTTTGTATTATTGTTGACGAAAAAACGTTTGTCGGGTTGGCTTGTTATTTGTATAAACAAAGAGACAAAAATAATGCAAATGAATGGCGTCAAAATCATAGTAATAAATTTAGGTATTGTCGAGAAAAAGATGAATGCTCAAAAGTTAAACACGACCACATTTAAACGCATGCTTTAAAAAATATTATTTATTGGTAAGGTCTTTTTTTATTCAAAACAATAAATACGAATTATTTTTAGGTCCGAAGATATTCCTCTTGAAGATTTTCAGCACTTTGGAACAAGTAGTCAGCATTCACTTAATTACTCATCAAACGCATCTTCAGCTTCGCAAACACCATCGAAGTCAACAAACAATATACCAATCTCTCATTCAATATTACAAAACACGAATGAGGCAACTATTTTTTCATTTATCAACGAAACCACACAATCGAAAGAGGCAGTTGTAACGAGCTCAGAAGAAACTTCTTTCATGTCTGAAGAGGATAAAAAACGACGAAGAGGAAGAGTTGAAAATATTTAATAAATATATGAATAATATATGTGCTGTTTGGTTCAAAAACATTATTTAGTTTTTACTTACGACATAAAGAATACTAGCGGAACCCCCGCCCGTTTTGCAAAGCGTAAACAAAAAATTGTTTTCTTTTAATTTGTTTTATATATGCTTTATTGAATAGTTTTATTCCAATGCCTTTTTTCAACTAAATTTTAGGTCGTATAAGGTCGTTAAGGTTAGCTTTGCAGTACAAATTGTTGATAGGAATGATGAAATCACTTGGTATCAAATGGGATGCTACATAAGCAGGAACGAAGCAGATACGCGTATTTTTGCTTTCCAAGCACATTAAAGGTATCCAGCAGTTGCTCATTTGGCAGTACATTTGGAGGAAGGAAAACATGTATATTTTACACCTGAAAATACTGTTTTAAGAGCAGAGGAACCACCAACAATAACGTAAACGGCATTTTTTATGTTGAGCGTCAAACTTGTCGAGTTGTAGAAGCTGAGTAAGGTCAATGATTCTTTGGAATTATTTCTCCAGAAGAGTCCTGAAACCAAAGGTCGCTCGCCCCACCTCTTCCCAATCCTTATCCCCTCCTACATCGGCTTTGTGCTATTATGCTGGCTGATGTCTCCTTATCCCTTGACTGTATGGTGCATCACTGTCTGTCAATACCTAGTTTCCTTCCTGGGTCGCTTATGGCTTAATTGCTGTTCGTCTCTCCTTTTCCAAAACATATCATTTCCCCTCGACTTCCCAATTGGGCTGGATCTGGATGTGGATGTGGATGACGATGCACCAGGGCCTTCTTCGGTCGCGGCACAGTCTTCTTCCGTAATTGTCAAAAGTTCATCCCTAATGGAGACTGATGACTCATCCAAAGTCAAATAGGACAATTCTGAAAAGTCTGATTAAACCAGAACTTTCTGATCCTCCGTTGTGCACTCTCGAACTTGATCGTAAAGTCGATGAGCTTACAGCAGCCCTCAATAAAGCCATGAAAACTGCCTGCCCCCTCACTACAGTGCTGGGAAAGAAGAAACCATACTGGTACGCTGCTGAACTAAAAACACTCAAGAAGGGTTGTAGAAGGCTTTATAATCGTTCAAAAAAGTCTGGACACCCCCAAGATTGAGATTCCTATAAGGAATCACTCAGAAAGTAAAAACAAGAATTGAGAATAGCCAAAAAACCCTCGTGGAGATCCTATTGTAGCTCAATAGAAGAATCCTCGGAGGCATCGAGGCTTAGGAAGATTCTCTCTACAAATCCAACGATGCAGAGTTGTCTTAAAAACTCTGATGGTACATGGACTAACTCTTGAGAAGAAACGCTAAACCTGCTATTAGATACCCACTTCCCGGATAGCTCCAATCCCGTTAATACAACAAACCATACTGGATTGGGTATTAACTTAACTTTTCTTCAAGGTCTTGTTACAATGGAAAAATTGACATGGGCTCTGAATAGTTTCAAACCTTACAAATCTCCAGGTGCAGATCAAATCATACCAGCTGAGCTAACTTTACCCATCATTGAGATGATCTTCAAAAGTTGTCTAGATCTGGTCTATGTACCTCAGCGATGGAGAGAAGTAACGATAGTATTCATTCCCAAGGCGGCAAAGGATCGCATGTCAATCCTAAAGATCTAAGACCTATTAGCCTATCATCATTCATTCTCAAAACGCTGGAACGAGTGATTGATATCCATATAGGTAATAGTATTGATAAGAGGCTATCGATGTCTCAGCATGCTTACTGCAAAGGGAAATCGGTAGAAATAGCCTTGCATACTCTGGTAAGAACTATCGAATACTCCCTAGAGCAAAAGGAATATACTATGGTTGCCTTCCTGGATATTGAAGGTGCTTTCAACAACGTTGACACATCTACTATCACTTCTGCTATAACGACCCTAAACGTCGAATACTCAATCTGTGAGTTGATTAATCTAATGCTAAAAAGCAGGATCATCAACTCTAAGATGGGGGATTTTTGTACGAAAATGTCTGTTCAAGGTGGTGTTCTGTCCCCTCTCCTGTGGAACATAGTAGTTAACGAACTGCTAATATCCCTCGAGATTGAAGGCTACAGTGTGCTTGCGTATGCCGATGATGTTGCTATCGCCGTCACAGGAAAATATCCTAATACACTGAGAGACCTCCTCCAAAACGCACTTAATATGCTCATTAGATGGGCTGATCATTGTGGGCTTAGTATTAATCCCCAAAAAACAGACCTTGTCCTTTTCACACGGAAATACAAGATCCCAATAATTGTACCTCCTTCTTCTTCCTAAAAGGTGTACCACTAATTTTTTAATACTGGACAAAAAATTAAGTTGGAAACCAAATATTCAGGAAAGGGTTAAGAAAGCTACAGTAGCTCTGTTCTCTTGCAAGAAAGTCATAGGAATCAAATGGGGTTTTCAACCTCGCATAACCTATTGGCTATACACATCGGTCATCCGACCAATACTCATGTACGGGGTTGCAGTATGATGGACTGCACTGGAGAAAGTCACTTACTGCGACAAACTCAGCAGAGTCCAACGCATTGCATGTCTCTGCTTTAGCGGGGCGTTGAGAACCCCACTCTCAGCAGCGTTGGACACTCTCCTCCATCTGACACCCCTTGACATCTTCAGCAAGCAAGCGGCAGCGAGTACAGCTATAAGGCTCAACGCCTCATCTCAATGGACCAACAATAATGTGGGACATTCCATCATTTAGAACTTCTTCGGTTCTATACCAAATTACATAGACAACACCATTCCAAAACCCCAATTTGGTAAAAACTTCCACATATCCATTCCATCCAGAGATGAATGGGAAGACAATAAACTTCTGGATGACAAAAGCATTCATTTTTATACAGATGGATCAAAGACAAGTGTAATCTAATCATTGTAGCGTCTTCCAAGCGGAAATTTTAGCGATCAAAGAGGTTCTCCTGGCCAAGAGAAAACGTGATATCAACTTCGGATACCCGCATCTTCTCTGAGAGTCAGGCTGCTATTAAATCTCTTGACGGTGTCTCAACCAAATCTCAAACGGCTCTCGATTGTCGATCGTCTCTTATGGAGATGGCGCAGCAATTTAACATTCATCTGGGAGAGTACTTTTATGAAAATCCTAGTGAACTAGCTAATAAGGATATCAAATATCTTCTTCGTTTTATAAAAGGCTCAAAATGGTTCGACTAGTAAGAAGTAATTCTCTAGATTCATGTCTCATGTGGTATCACTGTTCACGCCTGTGATGCTATCCGCACAAGGATTTAACTTATAAATTCTACTTTTACTGTGCTGTTTTGAATTTAACGTTTTTGTATTTTTGGTTGCTATAGCTTGTTATTTTTTGTTGTTAACGTTTCATTTGTTTTTTCATTCGTTCAGTTTTTAGCTTCTCAAACAGTCGAGTTAAAAATAAATCAAATTTAAATACATAAATCAAAACAAAAAAACTGTGTTTTTATGGGAAATATTAATAATTGAAAAGGTAATTTATTGTGAACATAAATGTTAATTATACAGTCCACAGGATATAAGCTGACTATCAAACAATCACAATGGGCCTTTTCTTTCTGTATCCACAGCCACTTTAACCTAACCTAACCTTACCTTTGTTGTGTGTAGATTCTGAGTATTTTAAGTGTAATCCGTCGGCGAAAAGACGAAAAAAAGGAAAACCGGTTGAAATATCCATCCAAATACCTAAAGATGAGTCCTACTTATTCGCGGCCTTGAGAACTGAGAGTACGTGCAACACACCGTGATGCCTGTTCCTGATCTCACACGTTTCGTTCACCTCAACAAAGTTATAAATTGTACATTATTATTAAAAGAATTAAAATTGAATAATATTAAATAAACATTATATTATAAAGACTTTCATTCGAAAACAAAAGAACTTGGAAACCTTCCTAGTTAAAATGTTCTATTTCCAAAGTCCAATAGCTACATTCAAAATGCAGATACATCGTTTTGTAAGTCATCAGCCTAAAGCATAAGAGCACCCGCAAATTGAATTCCTCACAAATCCTTAAAGTATCGACTTAAGACTGGAAGGTAATAGAGATGAGAGAAAGAACGGAGGAAGGTACAGAAGTGGTGGTGCAACTCAGCCACAAATCTATACCCCTTTTGAGAAAAATTGGCTTCAAAGTGCGCATCGGCATAAACAGGTGCAAACTGCGGCTTATAACCAATAAGACAAAACAAGTAAGTAAGGCGGGGCGGGGTTTTAATGAAATTTGAATATGAAATTGATACAAATAAATCTTCAACACAGTAAAGCCGCCAGCTCCAATCATACAAAGGCAATTTAGTACGACCGGCGGCCATCTGTAGCAATACAAATTGACCAATACATTTTATTTATAAAAAAGAACCTCTTTATTAAGTGAAGAGAATAAAATCTAAGAGACATTAAACCTTAACCAAACCTTATTTCTTTTGTTTTTCCAAATTTTTAAGCTGGCGGTTAAACCATGGAGTCTTGAGTCTTTATAATAAGCTTTAACGTTTTAAGCCCACGTCTCTTCCCCCCCCCCAGATACCGCACGCGTTGGGTCCATTTTCACCGAGTACGATTACAGTTACTGTTGTTAATCGTATCGGCACTTAATTGGAAATTATTTGGAATAAATAAAATAAAAAATGTGCACGACTGGGTCGTTCGAACTTGCTCCTGCATGCTAAAACTAAATATTTATGATTACTTAAATTGCAAAAGGTAGTGTTAAAATAAGAGATATACTTTAAGCAATTCTGATTAAACTCTTACTTACAGCTTACACTTAACTCAAAAAAAAATATATATACATATAAAAATAATTAGAATTTATTAAAAAAATTAAAATTTGGAAATGTACCTCGTATATACATTTCATTCCAAAAATTTAAATGCCGAACAAATTCAAACCTTATTAGTATTTATAAATCAAAATCGTACGTCCTCGTTCAAGCTTGCTGGGTCAGCACGTGTAAAAAATAAAATAAATAAGGTTTATTAAAGGTTAATTCACGGCTATGCTAATTGTTGTCATTGACATTAGCATGAGCCACTTTTACCTGGGTTG
>CAKKXW010000005.1:51781219-51795462 GCA_920937365.1 Sphaerophoria rueppellii
ATTAATTTTGTGTTTACTCTGCTTTTGTTTTGATTCGTTCCTCAATAAACAATTATGCTTTTTATGAAAGACGCACTCTCCTATTAAAGTTAACTTAATTTAAGATTCACACATCGAGATATTATACTATGCAAAAAGCGTTGAAGCTAATATCTTCAGTTAGACTTCATTTTTATCAGTAGATCCTTTTTTATTAAGAAAATATTTTTTTAATATGCATTAAAATCTTAGTTATAGGGTTTACAATATAAAAAAAAAAAACTGCATAAATAACAATGATTGATAATATAGGGTTAAAGATACTATCGAGAAATATTTTTAAACTTTCTATTAAATATTTTTTCGTTAACAATTAATTGGTTTCGGGGAATTAAAAAAAGTAATAAATTTGATAAATACATATGTTTACTATTTTATTAAAAAAATTGAAGAAGTTGTAATTTATCTTAAACCCCTCCGAAACAATATCCTAGCTACGGTTATGAGTCTAAGACTGCAAAAGGTATAGAACTAGCGAAAATTACATCTAAGAGAAGTCATTGTGCTCAGCGTTATTGCGTGTCTTTTCCAATGGTTTTCATTTTTGTCCATTTGCACTTTATTTTAATACTTTAACTCAAATGACACTTTGATGATTTATATGATATTTTAATAAAGTGGAAGTCACGCTACATACCTATTTGTTACTATTGCAAAGCAACTGACCTTATTATTTGTACATGAAAAGTAGTCACACGACAGGCAGTATTTATTATATCTAGTAGTGCGTGTGCAATCTAATAATTATTTGGATACCAAAACTTATTTAAGTGTATTAAGCTGATGACATAAAATACAAAGACACATAAAAGGAATGGATGTACCTTAGTTGAAATTTCAATAAAAAAAATAAAAAAAAATATCTTATTCTACCTATTATTATTTATAAGGTCCGTTTCTGTACTAAAATTCGTAAAAAGAGACATTTAAAAGTGGAGATAAAATTGTTTTGTTTTGAAATTCTAATTTTTGCCTAAAAATGTGTATGGGGTAGGGAGGGACGGAGTACCCTTACAGCCTGATTCTCCCCCTTGCAGGAATCACAAGTCATAAGCCTTTGTTTGTGACTATTTCTTGTGAGGATTGTTGTGATTCGATAACATTTGTTTGATTACTCTCATAATCCTCACTATAGAGAATATAATACTTAAAGTCGCGACTTCGGGTGTTCGCTCACTCTTTGCCTACAACACAGAGGAGGTATACCCAGAGTCGCAACTCAAGGCATTTTACTCTCTTTCGACTAAAAAAATTAAATTTGATAAAATATACTACCCAATGTAAATGTATAGGCTTTCTAATGCATTTCAAATGGGAGGCCGAACCAATACATTTGCAATGGGTAGGCCTGTGTGCTGGGCTCAATAAGGTGAAAAGCCTAGGCTCAATTTTAAAAGCCTGCGCTCAAAATTCAAAAATAAGAGTCAGTTAAATTCAAAAATTTAAAAAATAAAAACTAATTGTATGAAATTCATGTTTTAAGTGTTTAAATAACAGTACAAAGTGCGGTGCATAGTGTTTTTTGCTTTTTAAATGGAATTCAACTATGATTTACGAATAAATAACTAAAAAAACACATTTGAACACGTTGGTAGAGTTTATTTCACCCTTAAAACAGTGCGGTCATGTCCTTATTGAATTTTTTTTTTCACCTCTTTCAACTTTCACAGATTCACGGACACGAAAAATAAGAGTAAATTAAGAGACTCACCACAAAATTTTTTGGACAGTGATTTTTGAAAAAAGAAAGCGAGTTGCGACTCTAGGTAAATAGATTCTCTATGGCCTACAAGCTGCAATTTGGTCGTTTTGTACTAATCCAGTGCGAATGTGATAGTTTTCCAATGATTTTGAAATTAGATACTGCACCAATACATTCGCACTGAGTTAGGTACAATGCTCAGATTTGAGTCGAGGTGGGTTGCATGGGCTCAGATTTCGAAAATAAGATTCCGTTGAGCTCAAAATTTTCAAAAAAAAAAATTAAACATACAAAAAAATGCATGAAATGTAAAAAATAAATACGTTATATTGTTTCTTTGCACTTTTAACATATAATTGCACTATAATTTACCAATAATTGTATCAAAAACCTAAATAAATCTTAATAAAAAACACAAGAAAAAATCGAAATAGTACGCATACTACCCTTAGGAACATACAATTGTGAAAGTCACTTTGGGCAACAGGAAAAAAGTTTTACTCACGAATGATTATATTTATATATTCTCTATGATCCTCACAAGAAAAGTCACGAAGAAACTCACCACAGCCATTCATTGGTCATCGGTGTCTCTCAGCTCTCAGGGTTCGTGCAATTTTATCAATTTTATTAGTTTGTTTCAACTTTCAAATGATGTGCTGTTGTAAAATTCTTATTATTTAATTACGGAGGAAAGTTCAAATCTCAAATTTGCTATAGTCATCTGCTCTGAAGAAGATCATAATTTCGATTGTTTTTGTGACTCTTACTCTCACAACTCACAAGTTGTGCTTGTGACTTTGGTGGAGAATACGAGAAAGTCACAAAATCAATTTCACCTCTTCTTATGACTTGTGAGGTATCAGTGATGATGGGTAGAATCCGGATTAATGCGAATTCTTTGTAAAAATCAAACAGATAGACGAAATGGATCACCGGACCTGCTTTTATCGTCTTCTCTATCATCCCAATGCCAAATTCAATTCTTCTTCAAAATAAATGGAATTTTTTTATTGCAACTAAGACCTCTTTTGGATAAAAAGCAGTACTTGCCTTTTCTTTTTTGTAAATTTGCTTATGAAAATCTTTTCATTTTTCATGTATGCCTATTTTGTATCAATCTTAAAGCTCGGAAAGAAGGGGAAATTTCCCCTTCAATAATGCCCCCACAGCGTACGTATGTAAATCCTGTGGATTTTTTTTGGTAATCCAAATTGGTGTGTACCAAACACAGACCTGTCTGATTCCGGATACCAAAAGAACATCCAAACAAGTTTTTTTCCTTCAAATGGTTGAATGTCTACATAGACATGTGAAACCTCATATGAAGAATTGCAGATGCCATGACATTGTTTTTATTTTCTTCAGTTGTAAACACTATACAAAAGTGGCTCATGTATACTTTTCTTTACCCAAACTTAAATCAGTTTTGCTTTCAGTTCAAAAATTATTCATCCCGTATGTGCGGGCCCATTCTCATTGCATTTTCGAATTCCAAACCTATTCACACCTCACCAAACAAATTTTACAAAAAAAAAAACAAACAAAACAAAACTGAAATAAAAAAAAAATTGTCATTCTTGTTGCTGTTCTTTGTTGTTGGTATGAAAAGCAAAAACTGCTTGGACGTTATTTACTGAACGTAACATGCGGTTGACAGGATTAAAATGGGCATAGTTGGTTCGGTGAAATGGAAGATTAAAAAGAGGAACTGATAGTAAAGATACCGAGGTTCAGGGAAAGCATATAGGGAAGGGATGTACAGTCAATACCTCCGTTTATTATAGTAAGGCTAAAAATGGGTTAAAACTTGACGTTTGATTAAATTTTGACACTTCGCATTGAAAAAATTGTGTTAAAAATTAGACTAGCTGCGGAGCAGGTTAAAATATGACAGTAGTGGTTAAAAATTCATCAATTTTTAACCACAATTCATCCAATTTGCACATGGCCTTAACACGAAAATTATGTCGTAGATTTCTTGACGTTTTTCATGTAGGTTGGTTGGTAGGTTAATAATGTATTAACGATCATTAGGGAGTAAAATAAGAGGGTTATTCCAAGGCAGAGAAAACTAACCGTTTTTGGTCTGACTCCATTCTATGAGAGTGTGTTATTTTATTCAAGAGGGAGACGAACATATGCAGTGAAAAATATATTGGTGACGTATAGGTTAGAAAATTCTTCCGGCTAACGTTTAATAAAGCCAAGAGCTGGGGCCGAATTACGGCATCCGTTATCGAATAATACGATACTGAATTGTGTGTGTTTGGCATTACCTCTCACGATATCGAGCTTGTACAAGAATTTAAATTCTCTGCTGAGCTATCGCGAATAATTTCATTCGACACACAAACACCTCACTGATGGCAGGAACTTTCTGAGAAAAAAATTTTGATTTTACTGTTTAAGTTATTTTATTATGAAATTCCTTGCCAATAATCTATTTTGGTCAAGATTTTAAGCTTCATGGCTTCATCAATCTCGTCCTCTGTTAAAAGCCAAACTGTGTTTATTTCATTAAAAAAAAATTATATTCCTTCCTCTGCTATTTCGCTCAAGTTTTGTTTTTTTTATTTGTCAAATCAAAATTCCTTCAAAACAAATAGAGACTCGATAAAACTACTACATTTTTTCATTCTTAAACGATACGTGACCTATCGAATGTCATAATCCCAATGAGGTTACTCGTTCGTTCGATAACTGATGAGACTCACTCACTCGATAACGGATGCCGTAAGTCGGCCCCTGAATTGGCTCACGAAATTATGTGGTCACAATGAAATCGAAAGTTTAATTCATCACAAAACAAAACAAAACGGGAATAGGATGTTTCGAAATAAGGTCCTAGCCAAAAAAAATTAGAGGAACACTTGATAAAACTCAAAAATTCAGTGTTTTTTTTTATAAGGCTGTATCTCAGTAGAAAATAGTCGGATTTTTTTTTACTAGTGTAGTTACAAACTTCATACAACAGCCACAGCAGCAGAGCTCTAGGAAAAGAAGTAAGCACTTGAACTTGTTTCTAAGATTGAATTTAGAATTTCTTATAAATTCATTACTTTTTCCGATATTTCACAAGAACATTAAATTAATACATTTTAAGAAAAATGTAAGAAAGGTTGGTGACATTCAGTATTTTCAAACAAATTGAACGAAATAGAGTTGATATCACTTCAAAATAAAGAAATAAAATAATTACAATATATTATGTCATGACCACTTGACTAATTTTGCACTAAATGTCTTCTCTTTGATTAATTCATGCTTGCTTGTAACACCACTGTATCGTACAATTTTCATGCATTTCATTTTATACTTAATTCTAGACATGAAAAATCTAAAGCACTAATTTTTATTTATTTCATACGCTGCACAGTTTATTAATTATGTAAAAAATAAAGCGCAATGCTTAGCCTGTGAATTCATTTAATCTATTTAGGTAATGACATGATTACGATTTCTTTTGAATAACTTTACTTCAAACATTCTCCCCTGCGTTGAACAACGCACGATTCAACAATAGAATTGATCGCAAGCCGTCTGTTTGGCTTGAGGAGTTGGTCTTATTGATTGTATTGTTTTGTTCGTCGCTTCCATATGCGATAAATGATGACTGTTCGTATTAAAAGCCAGGCCAGGTATCCAATTGCAGAACTATAAATTGTTTGAATTTGAAGTTTGTGAAGTTACTAGCTACTAGTTACTAGTTACTAGCACCAATTCAATTCATTTTGGTTAATTTTATTTAGATATATGTCCAAACAACGTTTACTAGGACAATTAGTATATTTATTTATTAGGTTCTATCGATTTCTTTTTATTATGTTGCAACGAAATACATATTAAGTTGTTTTAATACAATTTAAAAATTATCAAGGCCATTTTCTTTGATTTATACGGGGAAAATGGGAATCGCACAAATATTCATTCCATGCTGTGGGATACACATCGTTTCCCGTTTGTCCATCTGCTGAGCAAACGAATAAATCAAAAGGTTTTCCAATGCGTGCCTATGTAAAATTCAAATTGACATGATAAAAAAACGTCTTCTGGGTCAACTTGTAGTAAAAAAAAGCCTTTATTACTATAAGGACTATATAGTAGTAGTATATAATTTTCTGTTAGTGAAATAATTTTTCTAATCGGAATAGTATTTCCGAAGATTTACATTAATGTATCGAAACAACATTTGCTGGATCAGCTTGTAAGGTCGTAGCAACTCATAAAACTTCGCATATGCACAACATCTTTGTTAAAGATAACCACAGGGTTAAATAATTAGGTGTCCACATTTCATAAACGGTTTCGCCATTTTTGTACAAACTATCTAAAGCATATCTGCACCACTACCCGACCATTCATAATTTGAGGCCAAATAATGCACTTGTACAAAACTAGGGAGTCCCCAACGGATTAGCATTGGCTGTATGTATATAAATAAGGTTGACATATTTCAAGTTTCTATTTGATTAACATTTATTCATAATTTCGAATAGCTTAGCTGCACAAAATATTATAAGCTCTAGAAAAAAATCGCAAAACCTAAACCATCAGGATTCGAAGTTTGTTATGCAAGGCAGCGGCTAAGTTTCCCATAGTTTTGTGTTTTAAATTAGCCTATAAATCATCTGGCTGATCGGTGAAGTATCGTAGGAACAATTTAGACGACTGCTTTCAGGTTGATCAAAATCATAGTGTTTTGACCGAGTATTGGGTGATGCGTGAGATAGCTGAAATAGTAGGCATTCAAAAAGGTTGCGTGGATTATGAAAGGCATTAAAGGCAAAGGCAAAACAACAGCAATCGGAACGGGAGCGGGTCGAAATAAAATAATGTATCCTGTATGAATGAAAATGCCTGTATGATAACTATACTGTCTGACCCAAATACTGTTTTTCAAAATTCGGTAAAATTAAAATCCTGTGAGACTAAAATACTTTATGTAATTCAAAACACTATTTTGCAAAATCATGTAGGTATGCATATCAAAATCTTGAATTGTCAAAAATATTGTAAATATTTGAAAACTAAACAACTTTCGAAAAAAAAATGTCTACAAAAATAGGTAATATGAAAAACAGAAAATACAAAAAAAAGAAAACTTCAAAATTTTAGAACAATTCAACGTAGAACAATTTTTACAATTCTATTTAAATAACAAACATAAAAATAACATTTCTCCTTCGTATATTTCATATTTAATTTTTCAATACCTGAATTAATTAATGAAACCAACATGGGTTGTGTATTTGCTATTCTTATAAATATCCTGTTAAAATTCTGTATTGAAGTTTTGATAATGTCTGTCTTCTTCTTTCGTCGGGCAGAAATTTCAGTCGACCCAAGGTTGTGATTGCCGGTCTTTCCACGTTTCTTTAAAATTCCTAAACAATCAAACAAATATTTTCTTTTTAAATAGATAAATTTTTTTTATTGAAAACAATCTGTATGATCAAAATTTAGTATAAGCAAGTTCTTGCGACATAGCCGTGTATTTTATGTTGTATTATTTGTGATTTGTAATAAGCTCACTTGTGGTCAACTTGTATGCAGAAAACGTATGCTCATAAAACCAAATAGTAAAATTCATGGCTAATAATAATGAACTAAGATATAAAAATATTAAAAACGTATATAATTCAATATTAAGAATAAATCTAAAATCACTACAGTGTCGTGAAACTCGGAAAAAGGGAAAGTAGAATTTACTGTGATATTGTGTACTATTAAGTTCTACCTTCTTAACACTACATATAAAGAAAAAGACTTGTTCCTGTCATCAAAATTACTAACTGAAAAAATCTGAATGAAAAGAATCAACAAGTTATTGTTAGTTAGAAAATTATTAGATCGCGATCTTTACATTGTTTTTCGCATCATCATAATTATAATCTTGAACATTCAAACTAAAGTAAAAGAAATGTTAAACAATAAAATTTGCAATCTGTAGAATTGTGAGCACTGTTTATGTATGTGAGTATATAATGATTAAAACAGAATTGATTTCATTTGTAGGTACAGTACAATAACAGTAGGTACTACTCATTCGAACGTACATGTACTATGTTATATGTCTTCAAACAGTTATTTCGTTTTATTTGTTTCTGCAGTAGTAGTAGTAGAATGTTATTTTTTTTAACATGTGCATTGTTTATTGTTCTTTCTTTTAAATTTTAAATTTTTCCGTCAGCCGCAAGAAAGAGTATATTCCAAAACAAGTGCAGTATAAATTAAATTGTTAACATTTACAAATTGTAGTTGAACTAATTGAAATGATTTCATAAGTATTAAGTCTAACAAAATCTCAAGAATCGCAAGGTGTGGCTTTGAAAGGTTGTATTGTATTGTTTTATTGTAGACTAAGTTGCAAAGTTTTACATTTTATTAATTTACTTAAGCAGTGGCATATTATCCTAAAGGCAAACTAGGCATGTGTCTAGGGGCGCGACAATAAAGGGGCGCGTGAGTGAAGTGATGTTTACAAGTGGAAAATAATGCGAGTTCATATGTGGTTGTTAAAGCAAAATTATGAACTCCAACCGAACTTGGTTCTTTTTTTTTTTAATACAAAACGGTCCTCAGCAATTCCACTTACAGAACAGAGTCAACTCAGATTGCCAACTCGGCAATGAACTAGGCTTCCTTCTTATTTTGTAAGTGGTTTTGAATAATGACTTATTGTAGAGGAAAAAAACCTAATGGTTGAAATTCATCAGCGGATGGCAAAGATTTTGAAGGAATAAAAACCACATTTTTCAGCTTTTGAAGTATTTTCTTAATCGATTTTCGGGGCGATCCGGGGTGGAATCGTGTAAGATGATAGTTGACTATCAAATTTTTGACTATCAAATGTGATAGTCAACAACTTTCCATCTGTGTAAGATGATCATCTGAAATCAAATTTTTTTCTTGGATTCTTGGCATCACTCTATTTAGTTCATGTTTAAACATGATTGTTGTTGTTGTTTTACATGCTTTCAGATTTGTTGAGACACAAACAAGAAAATAAAAATAGGGACGGGAATATGAATATTGTATCTATGTGTCCTTTTTTGATTCGTATCTATCCTATCAGCTGACTGTGTGTCAAGAAGTTTGTTTTGTTGTTTTGTACAATCAATTTTTTTTTCTTAGAGCGATGAGAATTTTGTTAAAGTTAATAACACAAAATAATAATTTTATTTCTGTCTTTTGTGGTTATATTGGAGAGGCTAATGAATGAGTGTAATTCGAAGTGAATGGTTTTCAGAGGATAATAAAGTGTTGGTACAATATTGTTTCTTGAAAACGATTTCTCTTTCTCGTGAATAAAATAAATGTTGTAATTTAATTTCATCTTGGTTTTAACTTTCGTTGTTTTGCAATTGCAAAAACAATTGCACCAGACGACCCAAAAATATTAATTTTTCCCAAAGGAGGAAAAAACACAAGAAAAAATGTCAAGTTGAATCAAATTGACACCTAAATAGGTGTCAGCTGAAAAAGTCAAAAAAAGATGACTGTCAATTTTGACTATCAGCTTACACAGACGAATTTTCTTGAATTTGACTGTCACCTATCAAAAATCAGCTTACACGATTCCACCCCCGATTTGCGAATTGAGTTGTAACTCGGTGTACATAAGAACCAACTCGATCTTATTTGGATTGAAAAAATTACAAACCGGCACATCATTAATTAAAATATTTCAAACAACTCTTAAGATCTTTCGGATCTCATGTAAACTAAGCTCTTATTCCTTGGGCCCTATTTCATAGCCTTTTCTTTGGCGCAGTGCACTGGTTTCGGCCTATGGCGTCCTAAACGTTTAATCCGCCACTGTCCTTAAGAGTTATAGAACTAGACTACTTGTTCTTTTCAGCTTTAGTTTATTTTTATACAAAAAAACAGTCCATAGATTTTAATAATATTATATTAAGGGAAACATTTACAAAATAAAACCCTCATGTAACGCTTATTATCTAAATTGCACATAGTACGTCTTTTAGACTTTTGTCCGAAAATTGGCATTTATACATAAAATCTTGTACATAACAAGGTTGACATTAGCTTTTTCATGTAATTTTAATGTTGAAAATCGTTAAGGTAAATTAAGGACTATTTTTAGTATTTTGTTTTGCATGATTTGTAATTTCTTTTTATGACAATCTGCGCAATCTACATCAGTCAGACAGGTACACCGTATAACAATATGGACTGAAAAATTGTTTTAAATAAAATAAATTAATTTTCAGTGCTCAGTTTTGAATTTCTATTGATAAATGGATAAAGTACTTTTTACCTAATATAATTCCCAAAAGTTAACATTCATTTCCCCATTGTATATCGGCATCATAAAGTTTTAGGCAAGTTGGGGGTAGGTAAATAACTGCTTTTTCTACGTCGTGTGAAGAAAACGGCTTGAGATTTAGCAATTTTCCACTTTTTAAAATAATTTCCAATATCTTTAAGCGATTTTTGCAGGGAAGACATAATATTAACAGGGCTAACACAGGAAGAATTAATTGCAGTATCATATGCAAACATTACCCAATGTGTATTATTATATGTGATCCTAAAACCAGCCATAAAAATATCGAAATGAATAGGACCCAAAACTGATCCTTGAGCACCTCCAAAAGGGATATCCAAATAATCTGAATTATTGTTTCCAATGAAAACAGAAAAAAGTCTGCCTTTCAAAAAACTTTGGATGATTTTTATGAAGAAAAGAGGAAATCTAAACATTTTCATATTATATAAAAGAGCTTCATGCCAAACAATATCAAATGCTTTTTCGATGTCCAAAGAAACCAGCCCTGTAGACATTTTAGGAGCCAAACCTTGCTTGATATGATTTTTAATTCTATGTAACAACTTTATGATTTGTACTATGCCCTGATCGAAAGCCAAAATCTTGTTTTTGAAGTTTGTACTTGATTCTTTATTTATTTTAAGAATATTTTCAAAAATCTTTCCATTTTCCAATATTGTTGAGCTGACTAATACGTCGATTATTAAATTAATCTGTTTTTGGTTTCCCAGGTTTAGGTATGGCAATTCCAAATACTATTGCTTTTTTCCAAAGATTTGGAGAATAGTTCAAGGTTAGACAGGCATTCAATATAAAAGTTTAAAAAATCAACTTTTTCTTGGTAAGTTAGGTTAGGTTGGAGTGGCTATCTAGATGTTACTTAGACCTCTAGGGTCCATTGTGATACCACTTAAGAAGTTACTCATGGGAGAGTAATGAACTTAAATAAACCATTTTGTAATTTTAATAAAGTTAGACATTTTGTGTCGATCGTTGCCAGTTCACTGGTATCATCGAAGGAGGGATTACCGAGATAGTTTTGTTAATTATTAGTTTTACTAGTGGCTATTACGTCTCGGACTTTTGTAGGTGTAATAAGATACCTATTTTCAAGTTGCGTTCCTGCTTGATTTATTTCTTTGATAAACTCGTTAATATGGATACTGTTTGATCGTCACTTAAATGGGCTGTAATTATGTTGTTTTTATGAAAACATGATGAAAGTAAATTAAACTTTTCATCTTAATTGTAAGCTTCAACATCACCATAAGAAAGTACTGGAATATTAGAATGTTTCTTAGAAACAATTATTTTACTTACTTTCCAAAAAGGTTCATAATCCTTTTGATAGAAGAAAGATTTACGTTTCAACTTTTATTTAGGTGGGTAAAAACTTGACTTTGAATTTGCTTGTTTAGTTTTGAAACCATATCGCTATAATAGAACTGCCTGTATCTAACCCAACATCTTCTTGTGGTGTTTCTTAAACGAATAAGAATCATAATGTTGTCAGGCAAAGGTTCTGGTGATTTGATTGTTTAAGTTTTGTTTAAGGAACAGCTTTATGACCTGCCTCATTTATGATATCAACAAAATTTTGTAAATGCATATCAATTTGATAATTTTCCCTAATTTCATTTAGTACTTAGTTTTGTGTATCGATATTGTTTGACAAATGTATCCGATAAGATTCCAATTTGCAGCTGAAAATACATATATATATCTTTCGTCAGATTAAGTCCAGAGAATGTTTCAGTAAAAGATGATGCATTGGTAAATGATCAGAGCTTAGAGCTGTGAGTGTGACAGGTTGGGTAAAATAAAAATTAATTTTGCTAATAAAAAAGCAAATCTAATACTGATGGAGTTTTATTTTGATCTTTTGGTATGTAAGTAGGATTAATAGAATTTGCCCTAACGCATTTCCATGACTGATTTCTAGAGTTTAGATCGCCACCTATGTTTATTATTACAGTTGTTTTTGTCAATATAATGTTGTTGTTGTTGCACCGATACAGAATCTGGTTCCGCAGGAGTCGGCATCAAATATGTTCAGTTACTTACTTATGGTGGCGCTACAGTCCAGGTCGGACCATGGCCTCACACAACAAACTTCTCCAGCCAGTTCGGTCTCTAGCTAGCTGTCTCCGCCAAGTTGGTTCAGGTCCTCTACCATATGTGTGCTCCACCGGAGTCGCGGTCTTCCTCTTCTGCGACGTCGTTATGGGTTGGATTCGAAGACTCTACGAGCCGGAGCATTATTTTCCATTCGCTAAACATGACCCAACCTGGCTAGGTCAGTGTCGCTGTACGGCTCGTACAGTTCTTGATTGAATCTTCGTCTCCATTCTCCATTAACGCAGACAGGACCAAAAATCACTCGAAGAATTTTTCTCTCAAAGCAGCCAAAAGCGTTTTCATCAGATGTTGTTATAGACCATGTCTCTGCACCTTACATGAGGACCGGGATGATGAGAGTTTTGTAGAGTGGCACTTTTGCTGCTCGGGAGAGGACTTTACTACTCAATTGCCTTCTAAGTCCAAAGAAGCAGCGATTGGCAAGAGTGATTCTTCGTTTGATTTCAGCGCTGGTGTTGTTGTCTGAGTTGATAGCGGATCCCAGGTAGACAAAGCCCTTAACTACCTTGGAGTTAAATCTGTCTATGTTGACGTTTGCTCCAAGACGTCGATGTTGGTAGGCTTTTCTTGTCGACAGCATTAACTTGGTCTTGCCCTCGCTAACCGCTAGACCCATCTTCCTGGCCTCCGTCTCAAGACTCACATCCGCTCCACTGGCATCACGTTGTGTTCTTTCAATTATGTCAATGTCGTCTGCGTATTCTAGTAGCTGGACGGACTTTTGAAAGATTGTACCTCTGGTGCTGACGTTGTTGTTTTGCACAATCTTTTCAAGAATGATGTTGAAGAAATCGCATGACAACGCATCGCCTTGTTTAAAACCTTTTTTGACATGAAAAGCATCCGTTAGGTTATTTTCGGCCATGATGGAACAGCGTGAGTTTTCCATTGTCATCTTACACAGACGGACGAGTTTCTATAGACAATGCTCTATATAATTGGCCTCTTTAGACGCTGTCATACGCGGCCTTGAAATCGAGGGAAAGGTGGAAGGTGTCGATTTGAAGTTCCTGGGTCTTCTCCAAGATCTGCCGTAGGTTGAATAATTGATCGATGGTGGACTTTCCGGGTCTGAAGCCACACTGATAAGGACCTTCCAGGTTGTTGACGAAGGGCTTCACACAGAACGGCATACAAAATCTTATAGGTGGTGTTAAGGAGACTTATACCTCTGTAGTTGGTGCAGTTGAGGGGATCTCTTTTTTTGAGGATCGGGCATGTTGAGGTTCCATTCATTGGGCATGCTTTCCGCCAACCAAATTTTGCAGATGAGCTGGCGCATGCTCCTTACCAAATCATCTCCAGATGCTTTGTGCAGTTCGGCGGCTAGCCCGTCTGCTCCAACGGCTGTGTTCGACTTAAGTTTAGATACCGCTATCTTCACTTCGTCAAAGTCGGGTGGGTGGAATTGTTGGCCTTCTGCACCCAAATTGAATAGTTCTGTATTGCTGACGGAGTTTTGGTTGTCATCGCCATTATACAGCTTGGAAAAGTGGTCTTTCCATATCCTCAGTACTGACTGCGGTTTCACTACGATGTTCCCATGGTGGTCTCTACAGGCTTCAATTCGGGTTGTATAAGCCCTAAAGGTTTGTTTCACCTTTTTGTAGAACTTTCGAACCTCGTTCCTGTTGTGACATCCTTCTATCTTCTCGATCTATCTACCGCGCGCTTCTTATGCTCCCTTGTTTTCTTTCTGGAGAAGTTTATGCTTCTTTCTCCTTTGCTGCTCGTAGAGCTCACAGATGCTCGTGTCCTTCTTTGCAGTATGTTCAATTCCTATTGTTTTTATTTTGGTCGATTGTGAGAGCAGGAAAGTCACTCAAAGAGGAAATTGGTTGATTATTTTGATAGATAGTGCCGCTCTTTTGTAAGGTAGGTTTTTCTGAATTATTTCGATTTGCGATTTGTTTTCTGATTTCCAAGAAATTTGAGCGCATTTTACAATTTATTATGTACTGAAAGAAAAACACACAGCGTCGCTTTGAAGAATGGTACGTGTAATAAGTTATAAGTTAAGTGTTTAAGATTAACTTCATAGCGTCTTCAACAGGAAGATATTCCTGA
>CAKKXW010000005.1:51795962-51811623 GCA_920937365.1 Sphaerophoria rueppellii
CGATAGTAATATTTAATTTTTGAGAAGCATTGTATTTCATTTTATTGCATAATAAATAAAATGCTGTGTTTTTTCTACAGGGGTGGTTGGTTACCTACGTACATTTTGGCTACATTAAAAAAAAAAAAGAATGTCAACGTCGAAAATTTCTCATTAATAAACATTTTTTTTTCGGGAGTAGTATAGCGACGTTTAGCCTAAATTTGATGTTGTTGATACTTGTGAGCCGGTGACCTTCGGGGGAGCGAACCCATGTCATTCACAACACTGGTACCTATAGTACCTTTTAATAAGTTTTATACAACCCAGCGATTGTATAGCTTATTCAATCCCTGTGTAGTGTAGCTAAATATTTATAAATAAGGATTTTCCTTATCAATAATGCCCGATTTCATAAACGACTTTTAAAAATTTAACAAGCTTTTAAACCGTAAAATGAGATATTTCGGTTTCACCAAGCGTTTTTTAAATAAACAAACTTTTAAACACCCTTTAAAACTAAATGCCCATTTTTGGCTCATTAAATTTTAAAAGTGTCATTGAAAATTTTGAAAACTGAACACAATTTTCATAAGGATGTCAATTTTGACAAAAAATTCCCTGAAATTTCCCATTTTAAGTTGGCGAAACTCAAAAGTTTTAAGGGTCTGATATATTTTAAAAAGATTTTTGCTAGGAGTACTTTAAGTGTTTGTTTATGAAACTGGGCATAAGTCTTATAAAAAGTCTATGTTCGGTTTATAAATAAGGCTGATAATTTATTCCAAAGCATGATGATCTGTGTGAAAAAAGCTAATTTTTAAAATTTGTAATTAAATACTATATTTATGTATTAATTTTGTGTTTATTCTAATTTTGTCCTCAATAATGCTCTTCTGTTTTTGTTTTCAAAACAATATAAAATAAAACTGGTGTTGACTTCCGTTAAGGTAATTTAACTTAATTAAAGATTCATACATCTCCGTGTATCATGCAAAGCCAATATCTTCGGTTAGACTTCATTTTTATGAGTAAATCCTCTTTTATTAAGAAATGGTTTTCTTATATGCATTCTAATCTTGATTATGGAGTTTTACAATACATGTATGAAAAAATACTGTATAAATAATAATGATTAAAAAGTGTGCAGGCTTAGTTTTGCAGATAAGGGCTTCATCTCGAATCAGTTAGAACATAGTCAATTGAGTAGTTTGTTCGACTATCTGTCATGCACTATTGGATAGCAAATGCAATTGTAAGATAAGACGTATTTTTTGATTTTTGTATACTTGATTCTTACTGATTCAAGAAGACGGATTTATGTTTTTGAGTCCTAGTCCGTTGACATTTTGCGCGGTCTGGTTACATGGCAACCGAAATTCACAAATTATTTAAAATAAAAAACATACATTTGTTTTTGAATGATACTTTCGTACACATCCGTTCATTATGGGTAAAGTGTTCACATCGCAGTTCGGAAGGGAGCGTTTCGTTCGGTGCTGACACTAGCTTCCGTTTGCTTCCGCTTATTATAGTTAGCCCTTAAAGTGTTCACATGGCAGTTCGAAAAGGAGCGTTTCGTTCGGTTCTGACACTAGCTTCCGCTTGCTTCCGCTCATTATAGTTAGCCCTTAAAGGGGGTTTCTGTCCGAGGCTTCATGCCTCTCTCTCATAAAAATTAAGTTCTTCTTTGTTCAAAATACAAAATGAAGCCAAAAATGTTTTTTTTTTTAAATAGTAAAATATTATGATAAGCTAATTTTTATTTTGTACTATCAGCTTGTTTATATTCCATCGGAAAGTTACTTTTAAGTTCTGACGTATCTTATTTAAAAAAAAAAAAAGGAAAGGAAGGTCCTCTTACTGTAATTACAAAAATGACGTGGTCTATCGCATACCAAAGGAAGTCAGGCGAAAGCCTAAAGTTGAACATAGCGACTGGCTTCATCGCTACAGTGGTGATGAGAATGATGGAGCAATGTAATGTGCATATTCTCTATTTGAAACACATAGGCGATATCGTGTTTTAGTAGAATAAGTACATAGCAAAAGCTATATTTCTTGTAGTAGTATACATTTATATAGTGTACAACAGAATATTAGATAGATTAATAATAAAATAAAGCTTTTGCTGCGAAAATTTTGAGCGAGAAACGAAAACTTTCAGAGTATAAAGTCAAAATGTGGAATAAATAAGTTGATAGTGATTTAAATAAAGTAACCTCGTGTTTTATTGCAAAGTGAATAAGTTTTAATTCTTGGATCTGTGAAAGTTGTTCATTCATGTCAGAACGGATGAACGGATGAGCTCCCGTTCCGAACAAATATCTGTTTTTTTTCCATTTTCAGAAATGGAAAATTTCAGAAAATGGAATTTGAAAAAAAATAAACTGACGCATTTCCCTTTTTTTTGGAAAAGAAGCCGAAAAACTGTATTTTACTTTAATTGAAGCACCTAATGTTAATTATTCTTTCATGTGGTAGAAATTTTTTACGAGATGTTAACAGATTGATGTTACTAGATTGTTAAATAAAAATAAGTTACAGGAAATATTAAATATTTGTAGTTTTACATTTCAGCTATTTTTGAGACGTATGGAATCAATGCGTGGGGAAAGAATAAATAAATAAGTGGCTTACTCGCACAATTCAACGCCGATTCCGATTCCGAACGGCAAAGTTGAGAAGTACTTTTTTCTTGGAAGTTTTGTCAGTTCTTCACAAGAGGCAGTATCCACGAAGGATGAAATAAAAGCTATTTAAGGTCACGAGCAGGATTCGAACCCACAACTTTCTGCTAAGCAGCCAACGCACATAAGCAATTAGTCACGGACACTATGTGGTGTGGGGAAAGAAGACGCCTAAAATGTGATAAAGTGAAAACAGTCACTTGGGCTGGAGGTCTTTTTCACACAATGCGGGGGGCGCCGAACCGCGTCGCAGCCCATGCACTCAGTGTGCGCTCCGTGCCTTCCCATCTGGCGCGGGGCGGGAAATGTGCGGGACGGGGAGTGCGAAGCAAGGGGCTCGGGGAACGAGACGTGGCGTGTGACCCCCCCCCCTAAGTTACTGTTAATTGTTTCTTTTTACTTCATCACATTTTAAGGGTTTTTTTTACAAAACATAATTTGGAATTTACAAAAAAATTAATTTTTTGTCTGAATTGTAATTTCCATTTTGCTTTTGGCTCTTTTTCCACATCTATCTAGTACAACTTTCAACATTTTTAGCCTATTTTCCAAAATAATTTCTATCTTTTTTTCAATTTGGAGTAAACAACTTTTTCGGGCGTTAGAGACACACTCATTTCAGCACATTCTTTAATGGGATGCTAGATAAATAGAAAATGTATTTTCACATACATTTTTATATGAAACTAAACGTATTATTTTATTGTAATAGTGAAATCGGAATGCATACATTTATATTTGTATTTGCTTGTTGCTTCTATGTAATTGTGTGGAATATTTGTTTTTTGAATAATAAATATGGATGTAAATGTTACCTGTGTTCAATTTCTTGCATTCGCTTTAAATGTTCATTCCATGCCCTTTCCGCATCATAACTAGCTGGAACTAGATAATTAAAATAATTATTTAATAATAAGTTGTATAAACACACCTTAAATTTGTACTTATTTGTATATACTTTAATACACATACAATAATATTAGATGTAATAAATATTCGGTAAAAATTTAATTTATTTTCATTTTTTAAAACCTATCACGGAAACCTATTAATATTAAATTTTTCAATCAAATTACTTCTATCTGCGTGTCTTAGTTCAAGAAAAACACCAATAATATTTTACAGCTCTCAATTTCTTCCATCCATTCATTAATCATATAAAAGCCAACATATCGATGTTTCGCATGATTGTACTAAACATAATTATGGTGTTTCTTCTATTTCAATATTATCCGTAAGTTGATTAAAAACAAGCCTCGAGAACTAATTCATTAGTCGGAAGTATGTTTTTAGGTCTCCAGTCTTCAGAATTTTGCAGATTTTTTTAGTTTTTTTCAAAGTAGAAAACCGATTCTTTCCAGCTTATTGCGCTAATGGCATTAAGAAGAATTGTTTTGTCACGCGTTCTGGGTTATGAACTCTTGGGTTGAGGTATCATATGCTAATTTTTTCATCCGAGACGCAACCCTCAGGTCTATTTTGTAACGTTTTATGTAACAATTGCAATACAAATTAAATTTAACAGATAAAGTGAGTCTGAGCGTTTTATTCGCACTTGATTACTGTGCTGGCTACTGAGTAGTGAAAAAACACGGCTATTATTCCTCAAAGATACTATATGAGTCTCATATAGTATGAGTTATGATAAAAAACGATTTGTGTTATGAACTTTTAAAGATTGAAGTTTTTGCTACTTTTTTATCCGAGATGCAACCCTCAGGTAAATGTTATTTTACTTTCCCACAAACAATTTGTTTTTATTAACTATGGCCTTTTAAACTGTGCCTTAAAGTGAAATACACGTTATTTCTGGTCTATTTGGACGACGTCATTATAAATGGGAAAACATTAGACGAACACGGTACAAATCTGAGAGCGGTGTTTCAAAGACTTCGAGAAGCTCATCTCAAGCTCAACCAGAAAAGCGTTCACTCTTCAAAACCAAAGTGAAATATCTGGAATATATCATCTCATCCCAAGGAGTTAAGACATATCCTGATAAGGTTGACACCGTGAAAAATTTGCCAACACTACAGGACAAGCATCAACTCCGAAGCTTCCTGGGTCAAGCCGCCTACTATAGGCGCTTTGTCAAGAACTTTGCTTGTATCACCAAGAGTCTACATCAGCTAACGGAAAAGGAAAAGCAATTTAAATGGTCAGGCGAGTGCGAGCACAGCTTTCAAGAGCTCAAGCAATGCTTGTGTAATGCACCAGTGCTGACCTATCCGACCCCAGGAAAATCGTTCATAATTGATGGTGATGCCACCGATGTCGGGATGGGTGCTGTACTATCACAGGTTCATGATGGCGAAGAAAAGATGATTGCCTTTAACAGCAAGGTTCTTTCAAAGTCAGAATTAAAGTATTGCGTGACCAGTAGAGAACTTCTTGAACTGATTTTAGCAACAACGCACTTCCATAAGTATCTCTGTGGACAGAAGTTTCTACTCCGAACTGACTATGGAGCACTGGCAGACGTACGATTACGAAATTCAACATCCGAAGGGGAAGCTTCACTCAAATGCGGATGCATTGTCTCTGACACCAGGTAACGTTAGCATTGCAGACAAACAGAAGAAAAAGAAGTGGTGACGATCCCATTTATGCCTGGAGGAACAACGACATGAGGACGGCTCAACAAGAGGACCCAGATAACGAACCAATCCTTGCATGGAAGGAACACCTGGAAAAACCAGAATGGGCTGATATCTCCGATAGAAGTTGGACTCTAAAGATCTATTGGGCACAGTGGGGCTCATTTGAAGTCCAAGATTGTTCCTTCAGCTAGTCTTGCCGAGATCGAAGATTATGGACGTTCTGCGAGAGATGTATATAGAGTTTCGGGAGGCCATAGGATTAAACGAGACGCTAGAAAAGGTTCGACAAAAAGTTATTTCACAATAAAGTCATTCAGAAGTAATAAGTTATTTCTTGTTTGCATCTTGACCTTGGAACCAAAGCGACATGATATAATATCGATTAAAAGGTTTTTTTGTACTTTAAATTTTGCTTTGGCAAGAAGTCTGAAATCACTGTGGGGAAAAAGATATTGCATAAAAAAATAAGCTACGTTATATGGGCACAACTCCCTATTGCGCGATGCCCTGTTAAGCATGTGCAATAATATTAGGTTATCGCACTAATGCCAATTGCGATGAAGATTAAAAATAAGTTTTGTTCTGTTTTCTTTTGCAAAGGTTTTCTATTATGATGAGAACAAGAAAACACTTTTTCTTTTGTAAATGGCTTAATTGTGCAATAACTTTTTCCCCACAGTGATTTGAGACTTTTTGCCAAAACAAAAGTTAAAGTTCACAAAAAAACTTTTCAAATGATATAATATCATGTCGTTATTGGTTCTTATGCAAAAATGACGGTTCTCCTTTGTGTGCAATTTAAATATGTAAAGTAATTCTGTGTTTTATTTAAAAAGTGTGAATAAGTTTTATCTGGCGGACCAAAGCCGAATATTACAGTTTATTGGTTTTTGTTTGATAGATCCCGTTGCGGGTGTAATTAAGAGATCAGCACCTAGTCCCGTTTTATACAATTTTAAGAACGATTTTGAAATTTAACCAAATCCTGTTCGCGTACTCAAAAATTTGGTAATTTTTCGTAAAAAAGAGCCTACCTACTTACAAATTTAGCCCAAGAAATTTCTTGGGCTGATTTGTGAAAAGTGTCAAATTTGATTGAAAATAGCAAATAAATAAATTAATTCAAATTCAAAGTCTCAAATGTTCATACAAAAAAACTTGACAATTTAAATGTGGGCAAAGTTTGTTGTTTTCCCGTTCGGTTACTTTTTTGTAGTTTTGTTTTTCTGTGAGAGAATTTTACACCCACTCCTTAGAATGTCTTCTTTTAAGAATTTTAGTGCAGAAAGTCCGCGAACGGACCTAATGTGTTAGGTATACTCTTTTTTTTAAATGAAAAAGCCCCAAATAACATTTAAACTCTTCTTTTTCACACTTCCATGTTTTAATATAAACTTTGTCGTTTAAAAAATTCGATTTCTTCTGTATACATACAGATAAAATTTGGAAACAGTTCTAAATGAAAAAATCCATATAATTAAGTGGTTGACTAAGCAATAAAAAAAACAACATTCTTTACTTAAGAAAAACTGAATTATTTATTACAATACATGAAACAAATAAGAAATAACAATGTAGTTTACCATTCGAGTATTCAACGTCGACTAACTTAATAATCACTTGGACTAGCTTACGTACTAACTAAGAACAGAACGGACTACAGGCTTACGATCATAAGTTACGATATCACTCGATCCAACTTTATTTTTGCAGAGAGCTAATGCTGGATAGAGTAATTGATTACAATGATTACAATAAGTTGAATTGCACGCTTGCTGTTTGCTCTACAAACAACAAACAATTAGAGGTAAAGCTCGGAAAACTCATTGGTTTTCTAATGGAAAATTGCATGAAACTGTGGATGCATTGGTTTTCAAGTGGAAAACTGAAAAATTTAAAAATGGGTTTTCGAAAAGAACTCGGAAAACTCATTGGTTTTCAAAGGGAAACTGGAAAATTTGTGATAGGGAACTGGAAAATGGAAAAAATGGAAAATTTGAAATGGAAATAAAAATTTCAAGATCACTCTTTCAAATGAAATGCATTAGTTTTTAAATGGTAAAATGGAAAAAAATGGTGTAACGGTAAGCGTGTAGAAATAGTTGGTAGCGGGTAACAGAGTAGTGTCGTAACGTGGTAGCGGATATGGGTAGAGGTACTGATTAGAGGTACTGGGTAGCACAAGAGGGTAGCATTTAAATGGTAGTGTGGTAGAGGCAGTACGAAGTCTGCAGGGTCGGCAAGTTTTTTATAAAGGCTGTTTCACGAGCGATGTGTTTGATAGGTGGAGTGTGAAGATTGCATTTAGACAAGAAAAAAATTATAATATGGAAGGGAGGATCTACATATTTATAGCAAAAAAAGCTTTTTTTTTAAATATCAAAAGTCAACGGCTTCGTCTACAATCTCGTGTTATACATCAGAAAATCGAAGTTCTGAATTGAAAATGAATAAATAAATAATATAAAGTTACTATCTGTTGCCCGCGACCTTGTGCTCGCCCCCGCCACTGTCTCCTACATCGATCATGGACGCGTGGGAATTTCGTTGCGATTAATTATTTTTAAAATTATTATTTCTTAAAGATGCTAATTGAAACTAAATAATTTCAAGGACAATTTTGATCAAAATTAAGGCCGTGTGCGAATTGGGTTAAGAACTGGTTAAAACTTGACGTTTGGTTAAATTTTGACACTTCGCATTGAATAAAATGTGTCTAAAATAAGACTAGCTGTGGAGCAGGTTAAAATATGACAGTAGTGGTTAACAATTCATCCATTTTTAACCACAATTCATCGAATTCGCACACGGCCTAAAAACTCTTCATAAGCAACAAATTTATTTATATTTTTTTTACATAGATATTTAATATTATATTGATAACCTCTTTAGCAAATATATGCAATAATGCATTAAGTTGAACCAAACTTGGTTACCATAAAGAGGTTAAAAAGATAGTTGTTTATAGGAATACTTCTTTTAAACATATCTTTTGGGTAACTTTAATCGTTTACTCGACGCAGGCAAATGACGACCTTCAAATATGTATAGATATAATTTCCTCAGTTTTTGCATAATTTTTTATTTATGCTTCTCTTAATATTCGCTGCTTGATGTTATATAGCTTAATAAACTGTGCAATAAAGGCACTATTTAAGGAAAATTGTTTGCTTCGAGCTACAATAAAATACTATACCATCTTTTTCTTTTAACAAACTGAAAGAAAATGGTTTAGTAGATTATGTTCGACATTTTACAATTAGTATTATTTTTTTTTTATTATTATTATATTAATAAACTAATATCTCAAAATTTCCATTGGTTGGCATTTTGCCCTTGACGTTTTATCAGACGATTTTGTAATTTGATATAATTTTATTTATTACTTCGACTCAACCCTTTATTTTTCTTATTTTCATTTCATTCAAACCATAGAAAAATTATTTTATTCTGAATCTACTTTCTGTGGAAGGTCACAAATATGCATGACATCATAAGCATATAACAATTTATTTTTAGGTATTTGTTCACTCTCTGAAAAGCTTTCTATAGCAACTCATAAAATAAAATAAATAAAGACATAATTTTTAAAACTTACTTGTTCTGCTATAGTGGTGATCGTATATAGCGCGTGGGGAGTAACCGTATGTATCCCTAGAAACGGGTTGGTATCGGTAACCAAGAGAATGAATTCTTTCAGATGGGGTAGCGGGTTCGTCAAAAATGCTACGATATGCAGGTGGGGAATCAACGTAAGCACTATACGGCCTGAATGAATGTGCTTTGGGCGTTTCATGAGCTCGGATATCTTCGGAGCCTTGAGTGGAATACAAATAAAAATGTTATTTTTGGTATATCTGTGATAAAATCACTGCATTGAATAATATGTATGAAAATTCTTCATACTCACAAATTTATTGCATATATACAAATTACTACGATTAAAAGATGCAATACTTATTCAAAACATGTTTTGTTAAAATTTTGCATTCATTAAAGTTAAAGTGATATTTTGGTTAAGATAGACTAAATTAACGTTTAATTAAATTTACATTTAAATTTCTTCGAATTAAATTATTTACGATTACAAGAAACAAACAAATATTTTTTAAAATGACATCTTCTTGATATAAACAGACATTTCTATTTTTATTCGATCACAACACAAAAAGAAGATTAAACTAAATTTTTTTAACTGAGACTAACCTTTTAGAGATCGTATGTATGACTGCCAGAATTTTGCTTTTTTGCTTGGGGTTTCATTCCTCCCAATCATCTCTAAATGGTTTTTAAACATGTTTAAGTTTAGATCTTGTCCTTTTCACAATAAATTATTTTCTTCTGAATTTGATTCTTGCTCTTGATCACTGTAAGGGAAATATAATTTAGATTTAATCGACAATAACTATTTTTTCTTCGACATTAATTTTGTTTGAAGTTCATATTGTGTCATATGGTCATAAAAATGTGTATGCAACACTTCACACTGTCGTTTCAATGGGCAATAGATATATTTGTTTTAGGTTTTAATTTCTATGTTAAGACGCTTTATTCAATTTCATATTATGTACATATATACTATACATATTCGTTAACGTTTTGTTCAAACTTTTAATAACAAATTTCTATTGAGTTTTTTTTATTTTTATATTTCTTATTTAAGGCTTACACTTAATCCCGAAAACAAGCGATCTCTCCTCTGCAATGATTTTTTTCGAACTGCCACCAGATCTAAAATGGTTTCATCAAAGATGTGAAAAAAAACTACATAAGAGATTTTAATATACACATTTTTACTTTTAGAATTTTCGATCTCCCTGTTTTATTAATGTATTTTTGGCAGCAAATATTTTTGAATCAATACGAAATACAGAGATAAATTTTAATATTTCGTGTAATTTTTTCTAACCAAAAATTTCATATGTGTTTGTCTCATGATCATTTGAAGAACTTAAAACCACAAGACTGTTTTTTACATAGAACAAAAATATACCTGTATTGTGTTATTAAATTTATATACCGGATCCATGCTTATTTTAAATTCGTATTCTTATGGAAAGTTCAGTCAATTACAGATACCAATTGTCTAAGAAAATATTATACATATATGCTTTTATATAAAAATAAAATAAAAGAATAGTAATGCCAATGATAATGATAATGACATTTATGTATAGATAACTTCGAACAAAGCAGACCATTTAAAATGTATGATAAACAAATTCTTAAAATATTGGGTTTGCTACTCAATTTAAGGTGCATTGATGTGTATGTATGTATATCTCTAAAGGAATCTAGATCTTCTTATTTCGACTTGAATATTTGTGCTTCACAATAAATAATTTTAATTTTGGATATGATTCAAACTTTTTGTTCCTCTATTTCGAACACCGAAACTATCTTCACTTATTTACTAAAAGTAAACATTCACACTCACTGTTTGTATAAATGATCTAATATTTTTTTGTTTTGAAAGTACGATGCAAACAAAATTCATACTGTATTACGAAGCTTGACAACATTTATTCTCTTTGTCTTGTTATTTAAAATGGATGATAAGTTTGTTTGTTTATTTATTATATTCACTTAACTTTCTGATAACGTTTTTCTTATATTAATATAATCTACAATTTATTTAAGAGAATAAATTAGCATTTAAATTTTTAAGTTAAAAATTGAATTAATGCCACATTTTCAGATTAATTAAACCTATTTCATAGTGGGATGAACACAATGAGTTTAAATAACGTGAATGAATTTTATTAACAAAGATTGATTTTTAGAATATTTTAATAAATACACTGTGATGTTTGTTTCTAAGGCTGAGGCGTGCTCAGTCTGTCCAGGTAGTTCTCGACTAAGCACCTAACGTCGAGTTAAAGATCCAAACGAAATAACACAACCAACCTTCACTATTCGTTTAACGGCTTTTTATTTATTAATATCTTAAGTCTAACAGGATTCTTATACTTATTTATTTTACAAGCAATTCACCTATAATTATAATAATACCTAATAATACCACTCGGTCCTCGGTTAGTCGCGGCTCCTCGGATATACGGCTGTCAGTGTAACAACTGAATAAACGGTGGCTTTCACCCTGTCTTTGATACGCACGGAAGGTGTGGGTCAAAGAATAAACCGAGTCTAAGCAGACTCGTGTTCACAACAAAGGCTGTGAAATAAACGAGTGTTCGAGTATTTTCCAGAGGGGAAGAATGCACGAAATAAACGGTCTAGTCAAGACTCCTGTCAGCGAGCAACAAACTCCACTGAATGAACGTTTGGCCAAAGCCCTGTCTTTGATACACTCAGTGGATCAAACAATAATCCGTTTCCTGTTCGTTTACCTTCTAGAAGAAAAGAGTAAGCGAAATAAACTATCGAGTCGAAACTCCTGTCAGCGGGTAGCAGGTCTCCACTGAATAAACGTTCTGCCAAAGCCCTGTCTCTGATGCGCTCAGAAAGAGTGGATCAAAGAATAAACCGAGTCTAGTCAAAATCAGACTCCTGTTCACAACAAAAGTTGTGAAGCGGTCGAGCTATTGCCCCTGTTCGTTTACTTTCCAAAAGGGAAGAGTAAGCGAAATAAACGATCGAGTAGAAACTCCTGTCAGTGAGCGGCAAATCTCCACTGAACAGTAGTTCGGCCAAAGACCTGTCTCTGATACACTCAGAAGGAGTGGATCAAAGAATAAACTGAGTAAATGGTCGAGTAACAATTATTACTCTTGTTTGTATATTTTCCAGAAGGGAAAATACACAAAATAGAAGGTCGGCAAAATATCGGATCGGAGAGAAGCCCCGTTCGGGTGAGAATATATTTTGAAGAAATATATTTCCAATGCAGGTAGGTAGCTCTAAATCTAAAGGGCTTCACGGCAAAAAATTTAATAAAAGGATGCTGGTGTAGCAAACCTCTCAAGCGTTCCCTCTACCGAAGCGGAGTCAGAATTGATTTTTGTTGACGACAACACTTCCCCTTATGCATTTTTCTGTCGACGCACGTGCGTTGGGTGTGAATCACACCCAAGTCACTATCATGTGTTGTCGTCTGTCGCATGTTCGTGTTGCTGCTTCGGTTATTGGTTTTTGTTTTTCTTTTCTTGTGGAAGGTGTTTACGTGTTATTGTTTCTCATTTTTATTTTTCCAGGGGCGGATTTCCGTAGGTTACTTTACAATGGGGCGCCTGCCCTTTTTATACGTTTTAGGTTTTTTTTTTGATAGGTCCGCTCCCGAATTTTTTCGATCAAAACCTATTATTGTAACGCTTCGTTACAATACGTAATTTAAGATAGAGAACAAAGTATTTTCAAATATCGGAGTTTAGCAAAGATTCAATGTTATGCGCATCAAAATCAAGAAGCCATGATTTAATAGATTTTAAGAACTGTTGACGATTTCTAATGATTCGTAATTCAAGTTAAGGGTTTTCCAATAAGAGGTGTTATTTTGATATTCAAAGAAAAATGGCATTTTTTGAGGTAAATTATCGGATGTTTATTTCATTATAAAGAGAAAGGTATGCCGTTAATAATGGAACGCAACATCAGCCAAATGGCAGCCACAACCTTTCCATGAAATTTTCATAACCAAATCGCGAAGTGGCTGCCCTATGTCCTCGATAGCCTCACAAATTCCATCTTTGAGGTCTTGAATCGACGGTCGGCTGTTGGCGTAGACCTTATCTTTCACGTGGCCTCGAAGGAAGAAGTCGCAAGGTGTTAAATCACAAGATCTAGGTGCCAATCGTGATCACCTCTTCGAGAGATAACACACACGGTCCGGAAACTTTTCCTGTAAAAGATAGATGGTTTCATTGCTTGTGTGGCACGTAGCGCTGTCTTGTTGAAAGTAAACGCTGACCAGATCAATACCATCCAATTCCGGCCAAAAAATTCATTAATCATCTCTCGATAGCGCAATGCAATCACCGTAACTGTAAGGTCCAATGACCCCGCCGGACCATAAACCGCACCAAACAGTCACGCGTTGAGGATGGAGAGCCTTTCCAACAATAACTCTTGGATTTTCCGAGCCCCAGATGCGACAGTTTTGCTTGTTGACGTAGCCTCTGAGGTGGAAATGGGCCTATTCAATCAAGATGATTTTTTGATGAAATCCCGATAATTTTCATGCATTTCAAGGACCCAATCAGCAAGGAGACGACGTTGTTGATGATCAGCCGGCTTGAGTTTTAATAATTTAAATGCGATGTTGAAGCGTGTATCGTTCCATTTTGATTAATGGCGTAGTTTCTACTTGTCAAATGTCAAAAAAAGACAGCTACCGAAATAGCGGGCAATTCAAAATAACACCTCTTATTGGAAACCCCTTTACAATGAAGAAAGCAAATAGGGTTCTTGGATTCATTAAAAGATTCGGTCGTGATTTTCACGACCCTTATGTTCACTCAAAATTTTCAAAAAAACTTAAACATTCAAAATTTGCAATTATTTTCAAGTCTTTATCGTATCTATAGATTCACTAGATTCACTAAACAATATGCCAGATTTATCATCGAAGCTGTGAGGGACGATTTAAGGGCTAACTATAATGAGCGGAAGCAAGCGGAAGCTAGTGTCAGAACCGAACAAAACGCTCGCTTCCGAACTGCCATGTGAACACATTACCCATAATGGACGGATGGGTACGGAAGTATTTTTCAAAATAAAATATTTGTTTTTTATTTCCAATAATTTGTGAATTTCGGTTGCCATGCAACAAACAAGCAATTTCAAGATATTTTTTTCTTAAAATCAACAACAAATCGAATTCCTCTTCAGAAAAATCAACAAAACCAGTCTGCTGTCACATTTTCGTCCGTAAAAAGCGAAAGGGAGCGCTGTTTACGTCCGTAAGCAAAACTGAACGAAAATTGACGAAACAGAGCAATCCACTATTGCGGGCACAATATAGGAATTCCTTGTATTCGCTTAGTTACGGACGGCTCCGACCGCTCCATTCCGTTCATTATAGTTAGCCCTTTAGCCTCACGATCAAATAAAGGGGGAACACTTTCCCCTGAGCTCATTGTTCTAGTTTCGTTACGATACCTGGGCAAATGATCGTACCAAAGTGATACCGGTACAGGTGTCCTGAACTACACGCACAAAATACAAAACAAAAAAGTAGAAACTGTCAAAGTTAAGTATTGCTGTGTTCTTTTTAACATCAAGTATCTTAGAACTTGTATTATATTCTAGTACGACAGTTGATTTGAAGTGAAGTCACTCTTTTAAATTGAATTTTAATTTATAACACCATCTTTTTCACAAGGAAATATATTTCTTAAATATATAAATAGAATCAACAAATTAACCACGTATTTAAAGCAAAATCAACGAACGTAATATTATAACGCACTAAATAATTAATCAAACATTAAATAATCTCTCCATAGCCCTTTTTTAGTATCATATTCGATCATTTGAAATATATAAATTACATACTGCAGTGTAAAGCCCCAAATACGAAAATAAGCTAATACAATTAAGTCAAATGATGCATTTATATTAGCGTTTCGTTGCTTTTTGTTCAGTTTCAGTAGGAATGAAAAAAAGAGTATAAATATACAACATGGGTAACTCCTCCTTTTGACTGTCCCGTGAGCTTCTTTTCGATTCGCAAGATGAAGTATAAAATTTGTCTGGTGTCGTTGTCAGTTTGGAAGAAAATGTTTCAACGCAACACTTTTGCAATGATACTAGATCAATTGCATCGAATCGTGAATACCCCTAATAAATAAAGTACTTCTAAATTAAGTACTTCATTTTTACTTTGAGCCTAGAACGCAGATCGTGCTAAATTTTAGCTCCCATACAAAATTCTTGACCTATATGTTTAAGATAATTTTGTATGAAAGCTATAATTTAGCGTGATCTGCGTACTAGGCTTTAAAACAAGAATCTGAAAGTGGCATAACCTTATTTTGAAAAATTGGCTTATTTCGTCTCTCATATTATTGTCCTAGGGAAATACATTATCTTAAACATAGTTTTACATTCTTGAATATCTAATTTTCGCAAAAAAAATATAACTTTACTATTTCCAAAGGTTATGTGCTTGTTTTAGTCGATTCAAACCCAATTACAAAAAGAGGGATACACCACTTTCGCACTCTCAGCCTCAAAAATACCTTTGCCAATGGAAATCGACCAGATAACTTAACATTAGATTTAAGTATTAAATACAAATTTACGTACCATAAAACAGCACTTAGGCAACACTTTTTTTTTAATGCTCGACTTTAAACATGGATTTCCGTGTATTAAATTTTGACGTTTTGCTAACGACTAAGCTGGAGATTAAATTTGTTATTGGTATTTGAATTTTCTAAAGTCTAGAGATTTTCTTTAATCCTTAACACTAAATTTGATTATTAGTAAGGC